>JAWDJE010000002.1:107040000-107282500 GCA_035047345.1 Bradypodion ventrale | reverse complement strand
CACTTCACACTTTCAGTTTTAAATTTATAATACATTTAATGGATCTTTCTCCTCTGAACTATGTGGTTCTCAGAAAGATCATGATGATGGCTTAGAATAGCATATAGGTAAAGGTAAAGGTTGCCCTTGCTCGAATACCAGTCATATCCAACTCTAGGGTTCAGTGCTCATTTGTTCCATAGCTGAAGAGCCAGTGCTGTCTGCTTCTGTAGACATTTCCGTGGTCATGTGGCAGGCATGACTAGACACCAGAGTGCACAGAACACTGTTTTACCTTCCCACCCAAGTGGTCCCTGTTTATCAACTCGAAATATCTTGCTTTCGAACTGCTAGGTTGGCAGGAGCTTGGACAAAGACGGGAGCTCATTCCATCCTGCATTATTCAGGTATCGAACTTGCCGCCTTCAAGTCAGCATCATAGCCACTTGAGCCACTGCAGTGTATATTTACATTTATATTTCAGGAGCTAGAGTTGTGCATTTATTTTTATGTCGATAAACACCTTCTTATAATTATGGCATACTATTGACTAAAAAGCATATATCTTCTTGCCTTTTGATGGTGTGGTGCTTTCTGATCATCAACAAGTCACCAACATTGCTATCAGAGGTTTCTGTACAAGCACAATGCACTTTAGATGTATTTACCATCTAAATATGATGATAAATGCTTCTGTATGTTTATCACACAGCCGTTTGTCAGAAAAAAAACCATCAGGGAAACTAATAATTACGGCACCCCACTGGTGCTGTAACTTACATCTGTTGGAAGTGGTTACTGTTGCAGAGATTATGCTTGATCTTTATTATGCAACAATGTGACTCATGAAACAGACGATTGAATATAGCTTCCACAAATATCATGAGATTTACCGTAGAAAAACCTCTTCAAACCCAGAGTCTCCAAAGTGTTTTTTTACTCTCCTACTAGCTAGAAGAAAATTAATGCCCATCATTAAGAAACATTAATGGTTTGTCAAATCTCCAACTACACATTCGTTGCTTGGTAATAGACAATAATCAATATGGCCAAACTCATATTATTATCCCCCATTTGAAAGAAGGCCTGTTCCCCCTGACAAATATTCAATAAGATCTATAGATTATTTTAAAAATATGACAAAATGGATTTAAAGGGAAACTTTTACAAGGTGATTCCTATGTATCTCTCTTCCCTGGGCACAATCAATATCCATCTTTTCAGTGCATTTGTTCCACTAGGACAGCATTTCTCAATGTTTTCAAGTTGCGGGCCTGACTACACCTCCTGGACAGCTGATTGAGTCAGTCACGTGGTTCCTCCCACCCGGAAGCGCAAGTAAAACATACCCCGCACACGTGCAGAACACATTTAGCAGCATTCTGTGCATGCTCAGAGCGTGTTTTACTTCCATTTCTGGGAGCGGTGAGGGCTGGATAAATTGGCATTGGAGGCTTGGTCTGGCCCACGGGCTGTAGGTTGCAAATGCCTGCACTAGGAAATAATTATCTTATAAAAAGCAAGGCTGTAAAGCAATGTATTATGAATAAAAAAATGAACCTAAGAAAATTCTCTTGTTTGAAAAGAAACAAACTTATGTGGTGGTAGGTCTCTATTGCCCCCATTACTGCCCTGAACCAACAGCCACCTGAGTTGAAGATGTCTTTCTTCAAAACACCACTTATATAGCATTCCTGCTCTTCAGCTGGCTATTTTAATAATGCCTGGCTCCAAGGATCCTTGGGACAAGGCATTTTAAAATGGGTGTTCAAGTGGTTCCATGCAGCGGCTTCTCTTCCTGTTTTGCACAGTGGTACAGCCGGAGCCAGCTCTGATTTTATGTAACCATAATAACCAGCATTTCTTCCTTCATGTAAATAAGACAGGAGACTCACAGTTCTCCTGTTATTTAAATTACAAGCCTGTCCTTAAATTGCTAGCCTCTCATTAATTTCAAACTGTGCAGGATGACTCATTAATTACTTTTAATTTTTACCTTAGAATGATGAACACAGCAGATATTCCCACTTTCCTTTGTGCGCTTGAAAAACTACAATGAACATCAATGTATCAATGCCATTCAAAAAGTATGTTATGGCATTCCATGGTATTAAATCTACAGTGACTAAGAAGAAAAAAGAAAATAAGTGAACTACAATTTTGTAATATACCTTTGGTTATATATTTCCATTGTGTTAATATTTACATGACCTTCTTGGAAGCTCAGTGGGTTTGGTGTCTGGCTGTGGAGCCAGACGTTTGGAGTTTAATTCCCCACTGTGCATTCCGGAACAGCCACACTGTATGGACCTGGGACAGCTCCATAGTCCAAGGATGCTGTCAGAAGAAGAGAATGGTAAACCAGTTCTGAGTACTTTCTCCCTTAAAAACCCTGGGAAAGATTACCATAAGTCAGAACTGGTTTGACAGTACACAACACTGTTATTAATATACTGTATATGTATATATTATCAATGTATTATTATTATACCCCTCAAGAATATAGATGATGTTTTGTCGCACTATGCTCTATGCAGCATATATCATTTTAAAACAGCATATCTAAAAGTTAAAGACAAAGAGTGACAACAGCAGTAAATAAAAGGCAACTAAGGTATCTGAAAAGGGACTGTGGTGGCTTTAGTGGTTAAGATGTTGAACTTGATGACTGGAGGGTCAGCAGTTTGAGACCTGAGTTGCATGACGGAGTGATCTCTGGTCTCTGTCCCAGCTCCTGCCAACCTAGCAGTTTGAAAGCAAGAAATTGCAAGTAGATAAATAGGGACCACTTCAGTGGGAAGGTAAATAGTGTCCCATGTCTAGTCATGCCTGCCACATGTCCACAGAAACGTCTGCAGACGCAGACAGCACTTGCTCTTTGGCTATAAACAGAGATGGGCACTGAACCCTAGAGCCAGATACGGCTGGCTTTCGAGCAAGGTGACTTTTAACTTTACCTAAGGTATCTGGTCCAGTCACTGGCTTGACCCCACCTTCCCCTCCAATCTGAGTTAAACAGTGGAAGAAAAGCAAAGAGGATTCAAGTTACTCTTACATGGAAATTTGGGTACAGCCACAGAGAAAATTCATTGATGTGACTCACCAATGAAGCCTCAGCCATAATTAAGATGTAGAGAAGATAGTCTATCTAGATCAGGGGTGCCCAAACTGGCCCATGGGCCAGATCTGGCCCCTGATGCCAATTCAACTACTCTGCACCACCCTTGATGCTCCTGGAAGTGATGTGTTTTACTTCCGCTTCTGGAAGCAGCGAGGGCAGCATGGGCCAGATGAATTGGCATTGGGGGCCAGATCCGGCCCATGGACCATAGTTTGGGCACCCCTGGTTTAAGCATAGAAAATGGCAGCTTGTTGCAAAACAGATTGCAAGGCGTGCTTTATTTCCATTTCCGGTGGGAGTAACCACATGACCAGCCTGCTGAACCACGTGACCAGCCCATGGCCCAAAATGTTTGGGCACCCCGATCTAGATTTTTGGGTGCAGGGAAGATGTTAAGTGAGGGAAGCATACTGCTAAGTTTACTTTTACTACTCCTAACTCTGAGCAGAAATGCTCCTTTCTAAGCACCCTTGTTTTAACTTTTGTCTCTTGATATATTTTAAGTACCCTCATTTTAACTTTTGTTCCTTTTGCTATTCTATGCTGGTCATGGATCATCAAAGAAAATAAGGAAAACACGGAGACCAGAAAGATATCACCTAGACAGCATCCCTAAAGAATACGCGGTGGAGGTGATGAACAGATTCAATGGCTTAGACTCAATAGATAGAGTGCCAGAAGAATTATGGACAGAGATGAGGGACATCATGCAGGAAGCAGCAAAGAAAACCATACCAAAAGAAAGGAAGAGTAAGAAAGCAAAGTGGTTGTCTGATGAGGCTCTTAAAATAGCAGAGGAAAGAAGGAACGCAAAAGTCAAAGGAGAAAGGAAAAACTACAACCATTTGAACACAGAATTTCAAAGAAAAGCAAGGAGAGATAAGGAAAACTACCTAAAAGAACAGTGCAGAGAAATGGAGGAAAACAACAAAAGAGGCAGAACCAGAGATCTTTTCAAAAAAATCGGGGAAATTAAGGGAACATTTAAAGCAAAAATGACCATGATAAGGGACAAAGAAGGAAAGGAGCTAGCTGATGCAGAAGAGATTAAGAAAAGATGGAAAGAGTACACAGAGGAACTCTACAAAAAGGACCTCAACACTCCTGACAATCACAATGATGAAGAAGTAGAACTTGAGCCAGACATCCTGGAGAGCGAAGTCATAAAGGCCCTAAAGAGCACTGCAAACAACAAAGCTAGTGGAGATGATGGTATCCCAGTTGAATTTTTCAAAGCGCTAAAAGACGACGGCGTCAAATTACTGCATTCAATATGCCAGCAGATTTGGAAAACAAAACAGTGGCCACAGGACTGGAAAAGATCAGTATATGTTCCAATCCCAAAAAAGGGCAATGCCAAAGAATGTTCAAATTATCGAACAATCGCGCTCATCCCACACGCCAGTAAAGTGATGCTCAAGATAATACAGGATAGACTTCAGCAGCATGTGGAAAGAGAATTACCAGAGGTGCAGGCAGGTTTCAGAAGAGGCAGGGGGACTAGAGACCACATTGCCAACATACGTTGGATCATGGAGAAAACAAAGGAATACCAGAAACAAGTTTACTTTTGTTTTATTGACTACACTAAGGCATTTGACTGTGTGGACCACAACAAGATGTGGCAAGTAATTAAAGAGATGGGAATACCAGAGCACCTCATATGCCTCCTGAGAAATCTGTACATGAACCAAGAAGCAACAGTTAGGACAGAACATGGAATGACAGAGTGGTTTGGAATAGGAAAAGGAGTAAGACAAGGCTGCATTCTGTCACCCTGCTTATTCAACTTATACACAGAGCATATAATGCGCAATGCAGGGATGGAGGAATCACAATATGGGATCAAAATCGCTGGGAGAAACATCAACAATCTGAGATATGCAGACGATACCACACTAATGGCAGAAAGTGAGGAAGACCTAAAGAATCTCTTGATTGGGCTGAAGGAGGAGAGTGCAAAAGCTGGCTTGAGACTAAATATCAAGAAAACCAAGACAATGGCAACAGGCCCAATCAGTTCCTGGAAGATAGATGGGGAAGAAGTAGAAGCAGTGACAGATTTTACTTTCTTAGGATCAAAGATCACTGCAGATGGGGATTGTAGCCATGAAATAAAAAGGCGACCATTGGAGGGCAGCACAGGATAAGCATAGCTGTCAAGTATCCTGTATTTGCTGGGACATTTCCCTTATTTCCAAATCCAAAACTTGACAGGTATGATACAGTGGGTGGCAAAATGTATACACATTTTAATAATGGAAAAGCTGTTTAAATTGCAATACTCAATACAGTATATACCAATAACAAAAGATGAATACAAGTTATGTTTGGCTTCTGCAATTACAAAAGGTGCTCAAAATGGTTACCCTCAACATCCAAACACTTCTGATTACAGGAGGAACATGCAAGAACAAAAAAAATATGAAGACCTTTGATAAGATACAAAGGTTAAAAATGGAAATAGTGGGAAAGGATATAGAAAAGGTGCAATGGGACTTAATCTACTTGAAGAGGGAGTACTTTGAATTTAGCAACATTTAAAAATGTTGGCAAGAGCGGCAACAGAAAAAAGGAGTAAAGGGGAAATTGGAGTTTTGATTAAGGATGGAATTAGATATAATAAATTAAAAGATAAAACTAAGATAATTAATGATTTTTATCAGGAGTTATATACTGAAAAAAAGATAAATGTAGGGAAACTAAGACATTGATTAGCAAAACAAGTGGGGGGGGGGAGATAACTCAAGAGCATAAATCTAGAATGGAAGAATTAATATCAGGGAAAGAAATAAAAGCTGTGATTGATAATTTGAAGATGTGTAAATCTCCAGGGGAAGATGGATTGCCAGCAGAGTTCTATAAAGAGTTTAAAGACAGTGTGGTCCCAAGATTATTGAAAATTATTTAATTATATATTGGAGGGAGGTCCAATCCCGACTTCCTGGTACAGATCAATAATTGTTTTAATACCAAAACCGGGTAAAGATCTAGAAAAAGTGGATATATATCTCTCTAATAAATCAAGATGCGAAAATATTTACGACGATATTGGCAAAAAGACTTAACAATGTTATGAATAATTATATAAGTAAAGATCAGGTAGGTTTCCTAAAAGGAAGGAATATGGCAGACCAGACAAGGAGGGCTTTAGATTTAATAGATGTTGCATTAAAAGAGAAAGAAAAAGTTGGAATGCTATCTTTGGATATATTTAAGGCATTTAGCTCTCTTCAATGGGTAACAATTAATGAGATAATTAATTCCTACAGGTTTGGAGATAGATTTAAGAGAGTCATTGAACAACTATATCAGCGTGGTTCCGCTAAGATTAAAGTAAATGATGCTATCACAGATGAGGTAAAATTAGAGGCAGAAACACGTCAAGGGTGCTCCCTATCTCCAGTACTATTTATCATAGCAATGGAGGTGTTAGCGAATGCCATAAGACAGGATAGAAATATTGAGGGAGTCGCAGATACAAAGATAAGCCTCTATGCTGATGATACTCTAGTAACTTTAAAACATCATTTGAGGGTATTGGATAGGATTCAAGAACACTTAAATGATTTTGAGGAAGTAACGGGATTGAGGATAAACTGGGACAAGTCTGAGATGATAACATGGAATGTAGATAAATAAGATCAAAATAAAATAAAATATAAATATAAAATTCAGGTTAGAAAGAGTTTCAAATATTTGGGGATAAATATTTCCTATAATTGGGATGATCTTAAGAGTCTTAATTATGGAAAGCAAAAAAAGGAAATTAAAGAAAAAATATTGCAATATAATAAATTAAAGTTGTCTTGGTTTGGCAGAGTTGCATTGTGCAAGATGATGTTACTTCCAAGACTAAATTTTCTGTTTGATGCTCTGCCGATCCAATTAAAAGACAAAGAAATTAAGGATTTTCAATATTTATTTAATGCCTATTGTAATGGAGGAAGAAGATCCAGAATTAATAGAAGTTTGTTGTATTTATCTCAAAAAGAAGGTGGATTGGGTATGTACCTTAAAAACTATTATAGAGCTTTTCAAATTAGAAACATCGTAAAAATTTTGAGGAAGGAGAAACCAATTTGGGAGGAAATTGAGATGAAATCAGATTGGTAAAGCAGTATTTCTGGATAAAGAAAGGAGTAAATTAGATGTTAAAAATAAAATGATGAAGACAACACTTGATATATGGAAAAAGGTGAAGAAGGACTTAGTCCCTGATTTATCTCCGATCATAGAAATAGAGGATTTTTTAAAATTCCCATTAAAATTGGATAGAGAAATTAAGGAATTTTGGGGCAAACATAATATTTTTCTGTTGAAACACTGGATAAACGTCTGTAAAGATAAGGAGAAAAAAACAGAGATCTATACACAGTTGAAATTAAACTGGCTACAGGTAATACAGGTAAACAAATGGAATAGTATTTACTTAGAGGAAGTCAGTTTGGAAAGAGATAAGACAGATTTCAAGGAAATATTATTGAAAATTAGAAGAGGAGAAGTGGATATAAAGGGCTTGGTGAGCAAAATTTGCAGGATATTTAAAAAAGACAGTAACTCACAAGAAACATTGAGGAAAATATGGGAGCAAGATCTTAATGTCAGTATCACAGAATTGGATTGGAAAAAGAAATGGAATAAAAGAATTATGAGAGCTATGTCTGTCACAGTAAAAGACCATAACTTTAAAATGCTTTGAAGATGGTACTTGACCCCAGTGCGGTTGCACCAGATAGATAAAAATAAAAGTCAAATGTGTTGGAGATGTAAAAACAAATTGGGAACTTATGAGCATATGTGGTGGAGTTGTATGGTAGTAAAGGAATTTTGGGAGAAAATAAGAAAAGAAATCGCCAGAATTTTGGGGGTGAACTTTAAGTTGGAGCCATGTACAGCTTTATTGACAGACACAGGAAACATGTATTTAGATAAGGATAAAAAAGAATTGCTGTCTGTATGTTTGACAACGGCAAGGCAATGTATAGAGAGGAATTGGAAAAGTGATTTAACATTAAAGATGGAAGAATGGTATAGGGAAATGTGGCAGTTAGCTCTGAATGATAAACTAACATGGGAACTGAATAAGAAAAAGGGAATAGTAAAAGAGAACAGATTTTGGCAAATTTGGCAACCATTTGTGGATTTTGGTAAAAAAGGTGACGGGAGCAGACCAGTGCCGGAACATTCCAGTTTTTGGAAATAGTGTAAAATATGTGTGCCACCGCATCCTCCAGGGCAATGTACAGTCACTTGGGGTGAACTAGCACTTGATTTTTACTGTGGTTTATTATGGTAAGAAATTGGTTAAACGGGCTATTTTGGAAAGTATGTACTTTTGCATTAAGGAAAAGAAGTTTAACAAATGTATGAAGAGTCAAATTAGTTTGATTATAGAAACTCTTTACTCGGCTGATAACAATTAAATGAATTAGGATAAAATTTAACTGCTTATACTTAATCAAGTGCAGTTTTAGTTGTATCTTAATACTCTTAGTGTTTTACCTTTTTTATATGATTATGTTAATGTCAATTTTTCTATATGTTATATGTTGACTTTTTCTTTTTTGTATATATTTTGTATTTTTCTACATTTTACTTGTTATTTTATATATTTACATTATATCTTATAAAATTAAAAACAATTATTAAAAAAAACACTTCTGATTACAGCAAACTACTGCTTGAGTGACATTGAGTAAAGTGGCCACTTCTATGCATGCTGTTTCAGTTCATTCCAGAAGTACTGCCAGTTTTCTACAGTGCACCACATCCTTTAAAGTCCCCTATAGATAGAAGCCAAGGGGTGTTAAGTCAAGAGAACATGGGGAAACTCAACCACACCTCTTCAAAGTGATCTTGCACTCCTTGAATGACAACCGTGCTTCCACCATTTTCTTTTATTATCCTGCTTGTCACATGGTGATGCTAGCATTAGTTCTTTTGAGTGAACGTCAGACTACACATTGCTACCATAATTTAATTCAACTTTGAAAAGTAAGGCATAGATAACATCTCTTAAAATGTGTATACATTTTTGCACCCTTTGTACATTCTCTTATATCTAGGTAACAACCTATAGAAGAAAGGAATCTAACTTTTTTATTATTACCATTTTAGCATTTTGTCACCCATATGAAGAGATGAGGAACAGAGCTTACTGTCTTAAAATATGTTCCAGCTGAATAACACTGTGATGTTCATTATTTCAAAAATGTTGTGTCTGAAGATGAAATGAGAGCACATCTGCACTTTTTTCATACAATTTAATTGGAATATATAGCAGGTCTGTTATCTCAAGCAAACCTGCAGGTTTTTGACCTATTAAAAAAGTGACAAGATTTCAGAAATAAGGGAGTATGAGATTAATTTATAAAGTTTTGCACTAAACACAAACTCTTTGACCTGAATGTTGTTCTCACTTTTTCATTTCATCTTATTTTTTTTATTTTTTATTTATAATTCAAATTTCTATGCCACCCAATCAGGCGAACCCGACTCAGGGCAGCTTACAGCAGGTTAAAACATATATATAAAAACAATTAAAAACCCTAATTTGAACATCATCTTGCTCCCATCCCAGATACCTGTCTCTATTACAGGGGTTACAAACCTTTTCAAGCTGGGGGCCGGGTCACACTCTTTCAGTCAGCTTCAAGAGCCGGATGGTCATTTTGCCCTGCCTGTATGATGGGAGTGGCCACTTTGTCCCAACAGCTCCATAGGGGCTGTCATTTTGTTTCTCAAATGCCCATGGAGAGGGTGGGGGCCACATGAAATGGTGCCATGGGCCGGATCTGGCCCGTGGGCCTTAGGTTGGGAACCTCTGCTCTATTACATCAAAGACAGGAGACTTGGCTAGAACACATTCATAAAACATTCCATACAGACAAAAAATGTACTCAAATAATTATGCAAATATTCCAAACCAAGTGTAGATACTGGTACAGTGAAACCTCAGTTAACAAATTCAATGCGTTCTGTGGGACCTTTTGTACTGCGAAAAATTTGTAAAGTGGATTTCCCATAGAAATGCATTGAAACCCAAAATTTGTTAACTGAAATGCATTTTCCCATAGGAATGCAATGAAAACTGATTAATCCATTCTGGGAAAAAATTGTTAACCAAGCCACTATTTTCTACGGATTTCTTTTTGTTATGCGACTTTTTGTGTTAAGCGAGCAGTTTGTTAAGCAAGGTTTGATTGTATATCACATCAGGTTTATTTATATCAGGGGTGCCCAAACGGTGGCCTGTGCCACCCTCGCCGCTCCTGAAAGTGGAAGTAAAATGCACCCATGCATACACAAAACACTGGTGTAAAATTTTTAAAATTTTAATTTCAAATTTCTACGCTGCCCACTCAGGCGAACCTGACTTAGGGCGGCTTACATCAACTCTAAAATATATAAAAACAGATTAAAAAAACAGTTATCACACCCACCCACACCACCCTGTACATAAAAAAGAGACAGAGAAAGGGTTCCTGATTGCAAATTATCTTGGTGTGAGCCAACAGGCGGGGGGCGTATATCCATTAGGACCCCAGGCCTGCCCTGCCAGCCAGGTTTCCAAGCCTTTTCTAAAGGACAGCAATTCTGTCTGTAGTCTTAGCTCTATTGGCAGGAGGTTCCAGAGGGCTGGAGCGGACACGGAAAAGGCCCTCCTTCATGTGCCAGAGAGATGGGCCCCTCTGGCTGATGGAACAATTAGAGAGCCCCTCCGGTCTGCTCTGGTTGGGCGAGCAGACACTCTTGGGGTGATGCGGTCTCTCAGGTATCCTGGCCCACTACCATATAGGGCTTTAAAGGTCAAAACCAGCACCTTGAATTACACCCGGAGGCAAACTGGCAACCAGTACAGCTCCCGAAGTAGCGGTGAGGTGTGGGCACAGCATCCACACCCCATTACTATCCGGGCAGCCACATTCTGGACCAGCTGCAGCCTCCGAATGGTCATCAAGGGCAGGCCATGTAGAGCGCATTACAATAATCTTGTCTGGAGGTCACCAGAGCATGAGTGACCATGAGCAAGGCGTCCCGGTCCAGAAGCGGTTGCAACTGGTGAATCACCCGAAGTTGGGCAAAAGCCCTCCTGGCCACAGCCACCACCTGTTCTTCTAGCAGCAGCTGGGAATCCAGGAGGACCCCCAAGTTGTGTACCGTGTCTGTCTGGGGCAAAATAGCCCCATCCAGAACCAAAGATGGTAGCTCCCGGGTTAGCGCAGGGCCCCTTATCCATAGCCACTCAGTCTTGCTGGGATTCAGTTGTAACCCATTGGCCCCCATCCAGACCCCAACAGCTTCCAAGCACCTGGAAATGACTTTGACAGCATCACTGGGGTCCCCACAGGCCGAGATGTACAACTGAGTGTCATCTGCATACTGGTGATGGTGGTACCGCACCCCATGGGAATGGATGATCTCACCCAGTAAATGGACCCGTAGCTGTCATAAATGTGTTTACAACAGCCACAGGTGCATTTATGCCAGTTTTTTGCACATGTGTGGGTGTGTTTTACTTCCACTTCTGGTGGGAGGAACCAAATGACCGGCCCACTGAACCACATGACCAGCCCACAGCCTGAAAAGTGTGGGCACCCCTGATTTATATGGAGAAATTTTAGGCAAAATACTATTGAATACATTTGTGCTGGTGTAAGCCAGATCAGGTGCTGGGAACATTTAATTAAAACTATTTAAATGCTTTCTATCTCCCTGTTTCAGATATCAAGGCTCCCTATGACACCATTTTGCCCTGGGAAAGCTTTTGGGTCTAACTGGATGGGGTTTGTCTTAATAATAAAAAGGTCATCACCAGATGGTCACTGCTGTGACTTGGACCAGCAATTAACATTGATTTTTTTTAATATGAAAGGCTCACTCCCCTATGTCTTTGGGCATAACCTGATCTGGGCAACAGAATTTTGCCCATTAGCATGTTATTTGGGGCAGAAAAATGCCAGGTTACCATGAGGGAAAATGTGAGATGGGGTCAAGATAAGCACCTGTCAGCACCTGTGATGGACATTGTCTTAATTCCTAATTAAAACTCTCCTCTGCAAATCCTCTTGGTTATATGCAAGAACTTGTCATTGGCTGCAAACTTCAGAAAAATACTGTTAAGAATCCCAGACAGCATAGGGGAGTGTGCAAGGTTTTGTTCTTATAATAACAAACCATTAGTTTAGTTTTACACATGTACATTTTACCCATGTTTTATCTGTCGCTGATATTATCCAGTTTAATTCGACAAGAAAGGAATAACTGTTTCCCATAAACTCAGAAAATAGCTAATCTCTTTCACTTTTTAAGACTAGAGATGAAACAATAGGATCCTTTATGTAACTATGTCCAAGACTCTTGAATCTGTATGTTACAGTTTGTGGAAATCACTGATATTGCAATAGCACAACTATGTTTGAAATAAAGTCTATATTATTTAGTGCAGGTAAAGATTTACAAGTATCAAACATGGCTCACAAAGCAGAGGTGATTTAGGAAAGCTATTTATTGCTCTAAGTTTTAACAGAAGCTGATCGTTCAATGGACTTCTGTCGAAAATGATGGCTGAAACTCATAGGTGTTAAAAGGTTTTGTTAAAGTTATTCTCAGAATAAGAGGCATTTGGGACACAGCAAGATGAAGTTCTGGATGTAGGGCCATAATCTTCCTCACATGTACAGTAGACATAATAGGATGTTACTTGAGCAATTGATTCCAGATAAAGAAACCCTTGCAGATTCCTGCCAAATCCTTCTATATCCCTGTATCCTTTCATAGAAAGAAGAAAGTTGTGGGGGTTTTCCCCTGGCACTGCCTCTGATCATTTTTAAGTGTTTTCATCATATGTCTTTTAAAACAGTAATAAGCATGTATTAAGATGCTATTGAGGAGCCCTCATGGTGCAATGGCTAACCTGTTGTACTGAAGCCAAAACTCTATTCACAATCTGAGTATGATTCTGACAGGGCACAAGATTGACTCAGCCTTCCAACCACCCAAGATTAGTAAAATCTCAGCATGTTGAGATCAAAATGCATATACACTATGGTGCAGTTGTTGTTTCTTTTTTTAATTGTGTCAGAAACACACAGAGGTGCCTTCTGGGTTAAAAGGATTTTTGCTGGAGGAACTCTGCTCAGGTGATGCCTGAATGAGGCTCCTTTCATGTCCCCAAGATCTTTTCTCACTGAAGTGGTCCCGTTTATCTCCTTGCAATGTCTTGCTTTCGAACTGCTAGGTTGGCATGTGCTGGGACAGAGACAGGTGTTCATTCAATCATGTAGTACTCAGGTCTTGAACTGCTGACTTGGTGACCTTCCAGCTAACAAGGTGAGCTTCTTAACCACTGTGCATCCCAGTTGTATTATGGGGCAGTAAATAAGTATAACTGCTGTTTTTAATTTCTATTATAATTCTAGTTGCTGTTAGTGTTGGAACAGAGCAAAAGTACAGGTTACAATTTATCTGAATCAGAGAGAAGTGAGGGAAGAATCAACCATCAAATAGGCTTGATTTTGTGTGGGTTCTGCGCACATAATTGGCATACTGTCCCTGACAGAACCATGGTTTTGGGAGAACGCTCCTTTGAGCTTTTGGTTCTGAAGGGACAGAAATTGGGGAGCAGATTAATAGCTATAGTTTAATTCACCGATCGCTGACCTAACAGGCAGTTCGGACAATAGAGGGCAAAAGATCGCCAGGTGATGAACTCGATAGACATGTAATGAGTAATCTCGCATCCGCAGAAACTCTAAGCCCAAGAGTCAACCTAGGCACATGTTTGCTCCCGATAACAGTAGACAATGCATGTCCCCGGTAGTAAATTAGACAGATAAGAAACTTCCCCCGGTGAAGTCATCCCTAATGGGTAACTTGTGTAATCTCAATAAGCAGACTCAGAGTTTTCCTGTAAGAGCTATGCGCAACGTACACACGCAGTCGAGCTAGGCAGAGTATAAAGTTAAGTGCCTTCTGATCAATAAAGAAGAACGAGAGAGCGGCTGGGGTATAAGTACACAAAGTGAGAAGAAAACACACCCAAGGGAGAACAGTAACGTTGTGAAAATATAACTAATATGTATAATATCACATCAAAAAGATAATGAACCAATGCAATAACATGCAAAAATACGTCTTTACTATACCACACGTAGGAATGAATGTAAGTAGTTAAACAAAAATGATAAGCAAGTTGCTCCCGATAACAGTAGACAATGCATGTCCCCGGTAGTAAATTAGACAGATAAAAAACTGACAAACATACTCATGATGTGAAGACAAACTCCCACCCGTCCCCAAAACCTGCAAACAACTGAAATATAACAACAAGGACTCCCTAAACAATATATATATATATGTGTATCTGTATCCTGGTAAAATCCGTGCGTGCAGTTCGTACAATGGCTCAATCCTAGGTTTATAGTCCGTGACCAGTCTTAGAATGATGGAAGAGCTACAAAACTGTGTCCAGGAGTAAACTGGACCTAGGACCCCACACCGCCCATCTGGCTGCACGGATTTAGCCTTTTCATTCTCCCTTGTGAATCAGCTATAAGAGGTTTTCTCCCTGGGTGTGTTTTCTTCCCACTTTCTGATCAATAAACGCTGGTCTTCGCTCCATCTTTCCTCATGTGTCCTTGCTTGACCAGTCTCCTCCGGGACCCTCCGGCCCACATCGGGCCCCGATCCAACAATTTTGTTTCCCACCCAAGCCTTTGCTATTTTCTATTTGAATCCCTATTAGGTTGCCTTCTTCATTCGGAACTGTTTTCAAAGAAAATATTCTTTGAAAACAGTTCCGTATTTTTCCCCCGAACCTCTATATTAGTTAGACACAGAAACAAACTTCTAAGCATGAAAACCAGGTCTGGGTAATATACTGTAACCAAGTTTAAAAACATTTTCTTTTTCACTGCCACAAGCTAGATTTCTTAAGCAATAAAGAGCTATTTGGTTTAGTAATAATAAACTCAGCACTAGGCCATTTTGCCAGCATAAATTCAATATAATACTAACTGCCGCCCTGAGTCGGGTTCTGCCTGAGTGGGCGGCATATATAAATACGACTAAATAAATAAATAAATAAATAAAAACAAATATAATTATCCTCCTGCTTCTGAAGCAAGCCACCTAAACATACTAAACTAGATAATGAATCTTACAGTTACCTAGGTCCCAATTAGTCAGGACATCTGGTCCATATTGTGTTACTTTCTGCTCTTGGGAATGTTGCATGTTTATATCATTACCAGTTCGTCCACGGTAAAAAGATCTGGGGAAGGTGAGTTCCTTCTGTTTCAGGGGAAAGGCTTCGTTTTTCTTTTAATGAGAACTATCTAAATCTATGTTACAAACTACAATACCCTTTTATGTTTTAGCTAGCATAACAGAAAAATCCATGCATGCTTGAAAATTACAGGTTTTTTAAAAAAACCTTTGGCATTGTGCTCTCACTGTTGAATTTTGTCAAATAGATCCGTATAAAACTGTGATATAAACTAAAGAAATAAAGATACATTAGCAAGAGATTTGCCAAAATACCTTTATTGCAGCCATTGCTGAATAGTAAGACTGCTTTTAAATAGAACTGGCTTCTTCACTTGTTGCCTTTCATTTTGCAGTTCACTCATCCCAGTGTTTCAAAAGAAAAGGTCTGCCTTTCCTGTCTATTAATCATTCTAAGCCACTGCATCTTAATAGCCAAGCTTCTTTGTATCTGTAAATATTTTATCAGATATAGTGTGCAATGCCAAGGTACTGCAAGTTGTTTGCTTGACTGAACCTTAACAGGAGTTGACATAAGATAGGACTTTTTCTATGTACTAGCTCTCTGTAGGGATTTCATGCTTCATGGAACAAGATCTGCAAAACAATAATTATAACTATGCTAGTGACATATACACCTTTCCAGCACAGGTTGAGCTTTCTGGCAGAAATATGCAACACAAGTAGCAGTGGAAAATGTATGCTTTCAGAAGTATCTGAGTTAAGGTTTGGAGGTTAATGTCTGGATGCAGTCCTAGCATACTTGTATGTTTAACTCAGCTTTAAATTAAAACCATTTTAAACACTTTCTTTGTAATTTTTGGCATTCCAAATTTGGGTGTCAGCAAAAAACTTTTCAAGAATGCAGCTACATTTCCCCTTCTTCAATAATGAAAAACAAAACAAATCCTCATTGATACATTTCACCTCAACACATTTCTGTACAGTACTTTCTTTGCAGCAAAAATATTTAGCCACTGGCAAAGAAAAGGTTTAGTGGTCAAGATTGCTTTTGGTTAACAAAACCCAGTTTAAGTGAAGGTTTTAAAAGGTCAAAAGATAGTTTCATTTTTTAGTTTTCAAAGTGGCAGTTGTGTTAATCTGTACAAGCATATTGGACAAGAAACAAAACAAAAGGTAATCTATACCTATAAATCCAAGGGTTAACTGTTGGAACTTGCTATACGGTCCTGCACCCATCCATCCTATCCCGTACCAAGCCTCCTGCACTCGCCCAAACTCGGTACGGAGGTTACTGAAGGGTTGAGAAACGCACCAAAATTTGGCAATGGGGAAAAGAGGAACTGACAGGCAGCCTGTTCTTCACGCTAAAGTAACCACCAAAAATCCATGAATGGAAGCAGAAAATGTTGGTGGATAGCATTTGGATAATAGAAATCAGAAAGAGATATAAACAACAATGAGCATTTGCTACACACCTCCTACCCAGAATGAACATTTGCAAGATGACCACTTAAGTTAAATTATCAACAAATTCTTTGCTTGCCTTGCTGACAAATCCAAAAGGAAGAAGCAACGAGAACTATTCTGACCTGATCATTACCAAAATGGAAGAAGTGGTCAGAGTGTGGAAATAACAGGAATTTTAGGTATAAGTGGCCATCCCCTCTTGCAATTTAATATTCTGAGGAAAGAAAAAACTGAGAGCAGTATAATATGTACTGTCAACTTCCAAAAAGTAGATTCCAGTTAGCTATAAAAAATACTGGGTGAGATCCCATGGTCAGAAATACTCAAAAAGAATACAGCACATATAGCGTAAGTGTCTTTTACCAGTGAGATATGAAAGCAAAATCACAAGCAACTCTTATATGAAAAACGTGAAAGACATCTAAAGAAAATCTCATGGCTGCTTAAGAAAATTTCAGGTGAACTAACTTTTAAAAGGAACTTATAGAGGAAATCAAAAAAGACCAAGACTCAGAAGAGCAACTATGAGAGAACTAGACAAGATCGTCAAGTGTAGTAATGTGTTGCTAGAAATCAAGGGAAAGATCATCTGTGATATTGTCATTGGTGGCTGTGACTCGTATTCAAGGACAAATCTTGAAGATGAAGCTAAAGTACTTTAGACACCAAATGAGAAGAGAGGACTCACTCAAGAAGGCCCTGATGCCCAGAAAGATCAAAGGCAAAAGGAGAAGGGGGTGACAGAGTATGAGGTGGCTAGATGGCATTGTTGACACAATGGGCATAGAGGTGAGCAGGCTGTGGAGGATGGTGGAAGGTAGGGGTGCATGGCATGCAGTGGTCAACTACGTAACTGAACAACAACAACAACCAAGAAATGGATAGGAAATTGGTGTGTGTGGTGGCAAATCACCAAGGAGGTATATAAAGGAATAGCCATCTTTTCTGGACAGATAATCAAGGGCTAAAGCTGGAAGCCACTACTATGAGGAACAGAATTGCCTTCCATTAATGAAAACCTATAAATTGCATCAAACCATTTGGTTTTTAAATTGTCAATAGAACCACTGCATTTAAACATTTAATTCTGGTGTAAGAAACAGAAATTAAACAGAGCCATAGCCAGGGTGGCTGGGGAGGGGGGAGCAAAAACCCTCCTGACCTAACAGCACCCCACCCCCACCCCACCCCACAATGCCAATGTTATATATGTGAGTATGACATTGTTGCTCCTCCTGAATTTTTTTTTGCCCCTCCTGAAAATCCCCCCACCCACCCAAAAAAAATCTAGAATCCTGGCTATGGCCCTGAAATTAAATTTATTATATTTTTTTACTTGCCCTTTGGACAGCCTAAGCACTTCTAAGTTGTATTTCAAATAAATACTGAGGAATCAGATTGTGCAGATGCCCAAAGTTTTGTTTCATTAAATGCTATAAAATACAAGTTGTTTGCTCATCCTGCAGACGGTGTACTGTCTTTTGATCTTGCCAGCATGTCTAACAGTTTAGAAAACTGTCTTTTATTTACTTTGCAAACACAGTATTCAATTAAGGATTTTGTGACATTTAAATAGCATAGCAGAGAAAAGAACAGTAGCACCAGAAGATCTGATAATCCTTGGAGTGGTGATGCTCCAAGACATGAAGATTCAGTAGGAAGACAAATTTGCTTGAAACGCTGGTTGCTCTTGGGTAACCATGGCCAGTATGTTTGATTTGGATGCCTTCATTGAGAAGGGGTTTGGACTCAAAGGCCTTATAGGCCCCTTTTAGCTCCATTATTCTATGATTCTAAGGTTCTGCCACCCCTCTAGGGATTCACAACAATGCTCCCCTATTTAATCAACCAGACACCTTGCATGAGCAGTTTGAGCATCATCCTGAAGCATGGATAATTCACTGACTCTTAGTTACACCACACAACCTAAATATCCAATGCTATAGTTATCCAATTCCACATTGTGGCTAGCAAATGTAATTTATGTTGTTGATACTAGGTGGAGCTGTTGCTGGTTTTTTTGCTCTGGAAAGAAAAAGACCTCTATTCCATCTCTCCTGTTGCCACATGTCTCTTTTTCCAAGCCTCCTTTTCCTGCCCTGCATCAGCCAACACTGTCACCTCATGCCACTGCTAGCAATTACTGAAGATGTCCTTATCATTGTGTTTGTATGTGATGGTCAATAGATCCAATTTTGCACAAAATTTATCTTTGGCTGAATTCAATGTACATCCCTACTACAGAGCTCTACCAGAACATACAAGCTAAAAGGCAGTGGGGTGGGGGGTGGGGGAAAGAAAGTACTCTTATTCCTTCTTAAGTCACTACTGTATTTGTTGCTTGTCAAATAAAGTATCTGAAGCAGCTTACAGAAATGAAAGAGAAACTTGCAAAAACTATAATGTCACAACAGTAGCAGAATAATAGAGTGCAAGAGCAACATTTAAAAATCTGACTAGCTGATAAAGGAGAGAGCAGGAAGAAACAGCAAGTAGAGTAAATTAAAAGTAGGAAAAAACCCACATTTAATCTTTGTTTTAACATTTAATCTTGTGCCTAAACCACTTAAGTTCCAAAACAGCAACATTCCATTCCCAGAGAATTCAGGACCAAAACCTGACACTGAAGATAGGGAAAACAGGGAAGGGTTGGGAAGTTGCATTGAGCAGGGGGTTGGGCCCAATAGCCTAAAAGGCCCCTTCCAACTCAGAGATTCTATGAATGAAACTGAACATAAGAACAGCCTTGCTGGAACAGGCCACAGCTCATCCAGTCCAGCGTTCTGTCTCACACAGTGGCTCACCATTTCCTTCAGGATATTCTCAAGCAGATGCCTTCACCTGTTTAGGATTCCCTGGAAATGGCATTGAGAGATATCCTGCCTATCTCTCCAACCCGAAGGTTGTCCTTAGGTATCCATAATTATAGCCATTGACCCCCTTGTCCTCCATGAACTTGTCTAATCCTTTCTTGAAGCTGTCAAGACTGGAGAGAGGAGCCTAAAGTAGCTGGTTGGAGTGATTTCTGCCGTCTCCTTCTCCAGACAAAGAAAAAAAGGTCCTATTTGGGTTTAAAGTACCATGGAATTTGCCAAAAGATAGCTACTGCAGTCCTTTGGCTGATAAGGTACCGTGGGAGGTGTTGAAGGTCCTGTAGAAAAACTATTTGCTGATAAATCTTCTGTGGAAAAATACCAGAGAGAAAAGTGCTAAGAAGCAGAGGGCCTTTGGCTGCAAGGCTTTTTAAAGCAATAGACCTGCCATCTCCCTTTTGTTGCTGTGAGGACTTTCTTTTTCACCTCTTTGCCTCTGATACAATTTTTGGAGGGAAAGGCTTCATACAAGATTGGTTTGGAAAAGTTTACAGTTTATCCACTGACAGCTGTTTCTTTTTGTTGCCGTCCTAATTTCAGAGGGCTGAGGGCTGAGCCGACAGAGTTGGCAGGAAGCCAGGTGCATTTTGTGATAAGATAAAGTTTTGTGGTTGTTAATTAAAATAAAACTGCAGTCTCTTAGTAGCTGGTGGAAAAATATTTATGGACTATTGATAGCTGCAAGTTGCTGAGCAAACAATATCAGGTACTGGAAGAGAGACAACAGTAAGAGACTTTTTTTTTTACACGAGTTACTGCAGCGGTGGTGGATCAAAGACAGCCCAATAAACAAAGAAGAATCTGAAAATATGGATGCAAGACTACCCTCAAAGAAAAAACCGAGTGGAGATCTGACTTTGTTGGAATTAAAAGACTTTATAACTACAAAATCTAATGAAGATAAAAAGGAAATTAAACAGTTTGTTAAAGAGGTGGTCAGAGAAGAAGTGCAATCTCTGGAAAAATCAATTTCTGGACTAAACATGAGAACCAATACTTTGGAGTCAGAGATTAAGGATTTGGTGGAGATTGCAGTAAAGCATGAAAATACTATGGACAAAAGATTTAAGCAACTGGTGAAGCTACAGGATGAATTGAAAAAGAAAAACATCAGGATTAAGTTTTTCCCCGACATGGATAAAGACAATTTAAAAATTGAAGTGGTTAAATGGTTACAAACCTTTGCTTTGGACTCTGGCCCAATTAAAGAAGAGATTGAAGCAATTTCTAAGGTTGGTTTCAAGAGAGGTCAACGCCCCAGAGATATGATAATTACCTTTGTATCAGGTTATAAAAAAGATCAAGTAATGGACTATTTAAGTGTGGGAATTTATCTGGTTTCTGTCTGCCTGCTTTCTACACATTTTGTAAACAAAGGTCCCTTTGTTTACATGAGAGACAACGCTTGATTTTGGGCATGCGCAGAAAGTGAGAAAAATGCTTAATCATCCTCCTTCTATGGGTCTGACATTCTGATTGGTTGTGTGTGCCTTAGTTTTGTTTTGATATACTCGAATAAAGAGACACGATTATTCCTTTGTTAAGCTAAGACTGCAGTCGTGTGTATGTTTTCTCTCTATTTCTCTGTCTCTTCCTTACTCTGCCTAATGAAGCTGGACTTTGTTAGAATTCTTAACTCTTCCTTTGTTTATTTGGGGCTGTAAACTACTCTGCCTGAGACTGATCAGCTCTTTACATGGATCGGATTGCGACATTTAAGGAAGCATGGTAACTCTGCATTAAAGATAGGAGAAGTAAAAGTACAAGCATATCATGATTTAAGTAATGAGACTATTCAATGGAGAAGACAGATGAAGCCGATAACTGAAATTTTGTTTAATTGCAATATAAGATATCAATGGGGTTTCCCTATCTTCTTAAAGATATTTCATGATGGGAAGGTGGTTAGAGCAGAGGACCCAAAGGGAGCAATGAGGCAACTTGAATTACTTAAAATTATAGCAATAGGAGAACCAAACTGGGGAAAAATCTCTATAGAGAAGGTTCAGAAGGATCAAAGGGGAAAGAGGAGTATCAAGCAAAGGGGAGAGACCATTCAAAGGAGAAACAAAGGGAGAAACCTTTGGGTTATGGAAGTTGAGGGGAAATAAGAGAAGAAAAGGATGCAGAATTGTCTGGTGCAAAGACAAAGACAAAAGCCAAAAGTAAAAATAATATATAAATAGGCACAGGCAAGAAAGTGTTAACAATTTAGGAATATGAATACGAATAGTATAGAGACCAAAATAATTAAAATAGAGGAAAAATAAGAGAAGGAGATGGGGAATAGTGAAAGGAGGAATTAAGAATAGAAGGGATAGGCTCTCCCTCTTCCTCCTCCCCCATTCCCTAAATGGGAGCGGCCGGGCAATATTTTGCCGCGGGGGGATGAGATTTTTGAGTGTTGCGTGTTGGTGGGTGGAGGGTTATATGTTATATGTTATTGGTAAAAAAATTAAAAACAAAATAACAATTAAAAAATGAGGGGGGGAAAAGCTGTCAAGACTGACAGCTGTCACCACTTCTTCTGGCAGGGAGTTCCATAGACCAGTGATCCTTTGGGTGAAAAAGGACTTTCTCTTATTTGTTTGAGAACTAGTACCCAAAAGTTTCATGGAGTGCCCCCTAGTTCTAGTGTTATGCGATAGGGAATACAGTTTTTCCTTATCTACTTTGTCCACACCATGCATGATTTTATAAACTTCAACCAGGTCACCTCTTAGATGCCGTCGTTCAAGAGTGAAGAGGCCCAACCGTTGCAGCCTCAGATGGTAAGGAAGGTGTTCCAGTCCCCTAATCATTTTGGTTGCCCACCTCTGCACTTTTTCCAGCTCCATAATATCCTTCTGGAGGTATGGCGACCAGAACTGTACACAGTATTCCAGATGGGGCCTCACCATAGATTTATAAAGAGGCAAAATGACACTTGCTAACTTATTTTCTATATCCTTCCTAATGATCCCTAACATTGAGTTTGCTTTTTTCACTGCTGAGGCACACTGGGTTGACATCTTCATTGAGATGTCCACCAGGACACCAAGATCCCTTTCCTGGTTTGTCGCAGAGAGTTCAGACCCCATCAGTTTATAAATGTAATTGGGGTTTTTGGCCCCAACATGCATCACTCTGCACTTACTAGTGTTGAAGCTCATTTGCCACTGTTTTGCCCACTCCCCCAGTGCCAAGAGATCCCTCTGGAGCTCCTCACAATCTCTCACAGTTTTCACTACCCTGTATAATTTAGTGTCGTCAGCAAATTTGGCTACCTTGCTATTTACTCCTACTTCTAGATCATTTATGAAGAGGTTGAAAAGCAGGGGTCCCAGTACTGAACCTTGGGGGACCCCACTCTTTACTTCCCTCCACTTGGAGAAGTGTCCATTTACTGCTACCCTCTGTTTCCTGTCCCTTAGCCAGTTGCTGATCCAGGACAAGACCTGTCCCTTTATTCCATGACTGGTAAGTTTATTGACTGCTTCAAGGTGAGGTGGAAACAGAAATTGCCACAAAGGAAATTTGTTCTAACATTCATGTAAAAGAGGATGAAACAAGTTATATCATAGTCACACACAAAAGGTACCTTTTTGTCTGTGCAGCACCTCTAGCTGTTGACATCCATTCCTGTTAGGATTCACATCCTATCCTATAATATCTATCCTATAATATAAGACATGTGGGAAGTTTCCCAATACTGCTGCTGAGGCTTCAAGAATACTCACGACTGCACCAGTCTATGGGGAGGTTCCTCCCACACACGCACACACACTCTCCCAGGCCTTATGCTGCTACTGCTGCTACAGCTTGTGAGAAAAATTATTAAGTTGTGACTGTGACATTCTAAGCCAGGGGTTCTCACCCCTTTCAAGCTGAGGGCCGGGTCACACTCTCTGTCAGCTTTGAGGGCTGGATGGCCATTTTGCACTGCCTGCATGATGGGGGTGGCCATTTTGTCCCAACAGCTTCAAAAGGGTGGCCATTTTGTTTCTTAAATGCCCTTGGAGGTGTGGAAGGCCACATGAAATGGCACTGTGGGTCAGATCCAGCCCTTGGGCCTTAGGTTGTGAATCCCTGTTCTAAGCTCTGCCTTATCTAAAATGGCATGATGAGCCAAGTGAATGCAGCCCTCAGCTTTCTCTCCTCGGCCTCTTCTCTTTGCTCCTATTTTTTTGTTTTGTTGTTCTTTTATTTTTGTGAGGTATGTACCAATATTGTACAGCCTGAATACACACATAAACCCCTTCAAGTGAACTCCATCATCAACTGGGAAAGATCAGAGACAGACTATCAGGCTTTATAACCATAAATCATTAAACAAAACTTTCTCTTATTTCAGCATCACACCCCCACCTCAAGATTGAAAGTAGCATAACAATTTCCTGAGTCTTCTGCCAGCACCTTGAGATTTGGCAAATGTGCTTCAGGACTACCACATATCATTTGATCCTCAAATTCTCTTAGCACATCTTTCTCTGCATGTTTCAGTGTTAGGTCCATCAACTGCAATATTGCACTGCAGATCAACTGAACAGCTACCACTGAAAATTCAGAGCAGGGAAAGTCAATTATTCTGACAATGATGCTTTTATTCATTAGAACAGGAGTTTTATTGGCCTATAACAGTTTGTCTTACAACTGTTGACTGCTACAGTATTTTCAAAGAAAAGCATTCTCGTGGTACAAAACAATTGTTAACATGATTAAGTGAAGTTGTAATTCCTGTTTCCTTTTGCCTTTTGAGAACCAACAAATTTTATAATACATGAAACTAGAGAACTTTTTATGTCCTGCTGTTAAATGTGTTCACAGATACATTTCCAGTGGCAAGCTGTCAAAGCAATACAGGCATTAAACAGTACAAGTGAAAGCAGTAGCTTGCTTCCCAACAGATGTAAATCAATAACTATGTTCCTGAAGAATAAATGCTTTTAAAAATGATTTTTTTGATTAAAAACTGTGCAGTCAAAACTTTCCTTCACAAATATTTATTGACAGTTTTCATTTGGAGAGGAGTGAGTACAACTGACATGCCAAATTATTAGAAAAGGAGAATAATCCCTAGAATATTCAGTATATTGAACATTTAATATATTCCATTTAATTAAATATCTTGGGACAAGCATCAGTGCCTAACAGTTTATTTTAGATTTATCAGAGAATAAACAAATCAAAAATGCTGTAGCACTTTAAAGAATAACTGTTATATTTTAATGTGAGCTTTTGTGAATCAAGTCTACCTCATTAGACATGGGAGTGAGGCTTTAAGGCATCAATTTATACACATCAGGTACAGAGTGATTAGAGTAACAGATTAGCATATAAATTAATGTGGTTTCATACAATTGGTAATGGCAGTTGATCTCTGGTTGTTATTCAGATTAGCTGTAAATTCCTCTATTTTTCAGTTGCAAAAGTAGAATGAGTGAGAAGATACTGTTTCAATTGCAAATATTGGGAAGATACAAATCACCTAGCATTGAACATGTGCTAATGAGTTTAACCTTTGCGTTACTGTGTGAGCACATCCTTTGTTCTGTGGGATAGCCTATGTTGTGAAAGAGAATTTTACAGGAAAGTTTGTGAAGGTAGTAATAAAATACAATAGACAACATATATAGTAGCATATAATAATCTGTACAACAAATTTGATAGTCCCAGAAACCCTTGGCTAATATTCAAACCTTTGTGATGGGTGTCCAACAGATGGATGTACTGTATTTTATTTCTGCTGTGTCTTTCTCTCTGGATCCTAGTCTTGTAATTTCTCTGTTCCAGAATTGCAACTTTCAAGTCTTGGGCAGAATGTTCAAGTAGATTGAAATTGTTTGGAACAGGTTTCTCTGTTTTGCCATTCCAGGGGTCTGATTTATATCCATTAACTCTTTTGCGCAGAGATTGTCCTGTTTGTCCTACATAAAGCGCAGAAGGGCATTTTTTTGCAAGAGATGGCATAAATCACGTTAGCAAAAGAACAAGTAAAGCTGCCCTTAATGCTGTGTGTGCCACCATTGGGTCCAGTAATACTGTTTTCAGAGTGAATGTAGGGGCAAAGCTAACATCTGGGTTTGCAGCAGGGTTTAGTTCCCATCTCTCTTTCCCTTTTCTGTAGTCTGTTGTGTGTCAATAGTTGTTTGAGATTGGAGGCTTGTCTATAAGCATGTCACTAAGGGCTTTGGAGAGTGAAGTGTTCTTGTCCAAGATGGGTTGGAGATCTTTTATTATGCATGTGAGGGGTTTAAGTTGAGGGCTGAAGGTGTCAACCAGTGGGTTTGATTGCTTTCTCTTCTGGGCCTATCTTGTGGTAGGTTACTTCTGGGAATTTATGTTGATTTGTTCTTTAACCATATTGGATAGGTATTGAATTAAATCATACTGATTCATTTATTTATTTGTATCAGTACTGATGAACTTTACTTATTTATCTGAGTCCAAAGCACTAAAATTTGAAACCAACCAAATTTTTAAAAACACAACAATTATCTAAAAATCTATGCATACATAAACTATATGTTTACTACACTTGATCTTAACCAAAAGGCTGACAAGGATGATCACAAGCCAGTTACTCCTGATGGAGCTTGCGTTAATTCATTCATTTGGGGTCCTGCATGAGACAGAACAGATGGAAATCTTGCATAGATTAGACAGCCTTAAAGACACAGTTATGACAATTATATCCATGGGCAATCAAGACTTGGCGGTACCGGCTAGGAGTAAGGTAACAGGGGCAATGCTTGGTACACAAGGAAATGCCTCTAATGCAACAGACTCCTGTGTTACAAACAGGCCAAGCCCAGTTAACCCGGCCCTAAAACAGTGTCGTGCTGACAACCATGCTAACTCCTCAAAAACCATCACCAAAAGTTTTAATATACAGCAACAGCAATCGGCCCCTCTTGGTGATGTGGTCAACCCGCTAAGTAAAAATCCTTCTTGTTTTAACAAGACCAATCTGGCACAGGAAAATGACCTCTGAACTTCTCACCTGAGGGAGCAGCCAATATCAGAGGCCAATGGTTGCATCGTTTTTGATTCGGAAGGCCTCTTCGATCAGATAAACTGTGAATGATAACCAATCAGACCCCACCTGTATAATGAGGATCATAATGAAAATTTATTGTTCATCTCATGGAATGGAATGGGCTGGACTACTAAAGTGTTGGACCCCACGATCTGTTGCTACCTCTCAAATTTTGATGTGCTCATTATGCAAGAGACATGGATTACAAACCCCCCCCCCCTTTCTTAAGAGGATATGCCTCATCAGACCTGGCAGCTATCCCTTCATCACATGGCCAAGCAAACGGGGGTCTGGCTATCCTGGTGGCCACATCACTAGCAATTAATGTCTCTGACTTATCCTCATGTCACAACATGGGTATGAGCAAACAACAAAAACCATTTGAGGCGAAAAGTAACACAAAACTGGATAGTAGTAATTCAGGTTTAATCCTAGTATATTAAAGAAAAATTCCTTCATGTCAGGTTCAATAATTGGTCTTCAGAAAATAAAGGTAAATTAATTCTGTTGCTTCACAATAACTTGACAAAATAGTAAATTCAATAAGTTGTTCTCAAGGTCAAAAGATATTTTCTTATTTTCTTCACAAGTAGAAAATTCTAAAATAAATCTGTTTCTTCACAAAAACTTCACAAAGTAGTAAATTCAATAAGTTGTTCTCAAGGTCAATGATTACTCTCTTATTTTCTTCACAAAGTAGAAAATTCAAAGTTGAAACAGTTAATCAAAACTTTTCAGATAAATCTTTCATCAGGAAATCTATACATAATATATAATAAAATAATTTTAGACATTATAATATAGGATAGTGTGTTACAATGAAGTAATCAAAGCTTAATAGATAAATATGTTGTAATGCTAAACATTAAAGGATTTAAAATTGAGTATAATACTTGAAAAACTGTGTAAGAATCATAATCATAATCATAATTATATCTGAGTATAAAGATGTGGATATAAAAAATGCATACCAAATAATCTTGTTAGCGTCGGAGCCTCTCCTACTTAATTCTTGTGTGCTCATGATGTTAAAGTGAATGCAAGGAAACAAGTGTAGATATACTGTAACAAGTAGGCTAACCCAGGAAATGGTAGTTTAGCTCATTATAGGAAGGAAGCAAACTCAATATCATGATTTAACCCTTTAGGTACCAGGGAACAATATTTATAGATGTAAAAGGATTCCCTCTGAAGCAACCTTCTGTCAATGTATGATTTTTCAAAACGTCTGCTTGTGATTGATTCAAGAGCAAAAAAAGTTAACTGACTATCAGTATGCCCTTTATCGATGTAATGATTGACTAGGGGTGCATTAAGAGTGTGGCTTCTAATACAGGAGCGGTGCTCTATTATGCGGGTATTCAAACTCCTCCTAGTTTCGCCGATGTAAATCATATCACAAGAACATATCCAAATATATACTACATTATTGCTCTTGCATGTAGTCAAACTTTTCATCTGGTGTGTATAATCTGTACCTGGAATATTAATAGATTTAACGTCAGTAGTAAACTTGCATACCAAACAGTCATGACACCTGAAATGCCCTTTGATGTCGCTAAAGGTTGATGAATGGGTGGTTTGAGGTCCGTACTCGTTAGAATATTGTGAAGTGAACTGGTTTTTTTAAAACCAACCCATGGTTTCACATTGCAAGAAAGCACAGCAACAAGAACATGCCAATGGCGCAAGATGATGTGCTTAATGTCAATTGCTAGCAGTGAGTAATTAAGAGAAATATGTATTTTGTTCATTTGGTCAGTTTTGTCTTTATGCGTTAATAAGGCTGTTCTGGGAGTGGAATTAACTTTAGTGAGAGATCGGTCAATCATAGTGTCCGGGTAACCTCTTTGGGAGAGAAAAGCTTTAATAGAGGAAGCTGATTTGACAAAATCTTGCTCACGAGTAGAGTTTCTTTTAGCTCTTGAAAAAGAGACCCATAGGTATACTGTTCTTTAAGTGAACAGGGTGAAAAGTGTAAATATGTATTTTTATCAGTTGGCTTCCAAAAAAGCCTCACGAGTAGCTTCCCTTCAGAGATGAAAACAGAGAGATCAAGAAAAGCAATAGTGCAATGATCGAATTGATGCGTGAATTTTGAATACCCGCATAATAGAGCACTGCTCCCGTATTAGAAGCCACACTCTTAATGCACCCCTAGTCAATCATTACATCGATAAAGGGCATACTGATAGTCAGTTCACTTTTTTTGCTCTTGAATCAATCACAAACAGACTTTTGAAAAATCAGACATTGACAGAAGATTGCTTCAGAGGAAATCCTTTTACATCTATAAATATCGGCCCCTGGTACCTAAAGGGTTAAATCATGATATTGAGTTTGCTTCCTTCCTATAATGAGCTAAATTACCATTTCCTGGTTAGCCTACTTGCTACAGTATATCTACACCGGTTTCCTCACATTCACTTTAACATCATGAGCACACAAGTATTAACTAGGAGAGGCTCCGACGTTAACAAGATTATTTGGTATACATTTTTTATATCCACATCTTTATACTCAGATATAATTATGATTATGATTTTGATTCTTACACAGTTTTTCATGTATTATACTCAATTTTAAATCCTTTAATGATTAGCATTACATTTTATTATCTTTTATGTATAGATTTTCTGATGAAAGATTTATCTGAAAAGTTTTGATTAACCAGCTCAATCTTGAATTTACTACTTTGTGAAGAAAATAAGAGAGTAATCATTGACCTTGAGAACAACTTATTGAATTTACTATTTTGTCAAGTTATTGTGAAGCAACAGAATTAATTTACCTTTATTTTCTGAAGACCAATTATTGAACCTGACGTGAAGGAATTTTTCTTTAATATACTAGGATTAAACTTTAATTACTACTATCCAGTTTTGTGTTACTTTTTGCCTCAAATGGTTTTTGTTGTTTGCTGATTCACACCGTTTGGCCCTATCTGTTGTTTTTTACAAAATGAGTATGGCCATCCTCATTACCTACTGCCAAATTACTATTTTGGTAATTAATATCTATATCCCCCCTGCCAGGAACAAGACAGAGTCCAACAAGAATTGGTCAGAACTAGAAAGATACTTGAATATTATTTTAACTGACCATCCCACAGCACTTGTAATAATGTGTGGAGACTTTAATGCTAGACTGGGACCTAACGACAAATACCTAGGTTTAAATTATATCATCCCTTACTTGAGTAGTGATCAATCATCACTTCCCTTTGAAAGACACTCAAAGGATCTAAAATCCAATTATGCAGGTAGTCTCCTGGCTAGGATGTTGTTCATTCTGGATCTTTGGGCACTGAATGGCTCAGTCCAAGGGGATCATCCAGCCAAATTTACTTTCTGGTCTGGGAAAAGGAAAAGTGTGATCGACTATTTCATTGTCTCGAAGGAGACAGTCAGGTTCATGGACCAATTTAAGGTTTCCTTGTACCACGACAGCGATCCCTTGCCGTTAAATCTCTTACTCAAGTTACCGTCAAATAATCTGAGACTCAGAGACAAACACAGGTGGCCTTCTGAATTAGAGTCAAAACTAAATCCAGTTAGGTGGAAAGCGGATATGTCCAAGATTTTATCTGATCTGTTTAAGACTCAAGACTTTAACAAGATCTTGGATAAATATATGAACAATGTAAACACAGGAGTGAGAATAGAACTTTTTGAGGTTTTACTGAAGGGAATTCTTTTAGCCCTTGAGGGTTTTACCTCACATTACGGAAGTGCCGAGGGCACTCAAAGTAAATCATGGTTTGATAAGGAGTGCCTCCAGGCAAAAGGTGCCCTGAGACTTAAATATAGAGAATATTGCTTAAACCCTACAGATAGCTTGTGGACAGAACTGTCTATAGCCAAGGTACAATACAAAAAGATAATTAAACACAAAAAGATTGGAGAATGTAATAGAGCTCGGGATCAGCTAAGTCAAGCAAAAAAAAACAAAAAAACACCATTCTAAATTTTGGAACTTAGTGTCCAGTTGCTCTAAAAGTCCGCATATGCCATCGGTCATACTCCCAGAAATTTGGGAGAAACATTTTCGTGAATTATATTTGGCTTTAGATAAAAGTGATACATCCAGTGGGTATACAGCCAGTAGCAATAACTTCCCCCCATGGAATGCAGCATTGATCTGTGAGGTAAAATCATTAATAAATAGATTAAGATCCAGGAAAGTTGCCGGCCTTGATCAAATACCCCCAGTCCTGATTAAATCGAATTCGGAGTGGTGGGCCCCAGTCCTGACAAGATTGTTTACTATAATTGACAACACAGGACAGTTCTCTAAGAGCTGGGAGGTATCAGTCATCTGCCCAATCCACAAAAAGGGGAGTCGTTGCAACCCTGTCAACTATAGGCCGATCAGCCTCCTGAGCATCCTTAGTAAACTTTATGCAAGCCATCTTCTAGGGAAGCTCCAAGATTGGGTCAAGGATACTAAGTTATTAGCCGATGAACAAGGTGAGTTTAGAGGAGGCCACTCTGCGCTTGATCATTGTGTAGTCCTTGATTTCTTTATTAACAAATATTCCTCAAATTCCTCTGTATCATTATATGCAGCATTTGTTGATTTGAAATATGCTTTTGATACTGTCTCAAGAGTTCTACTATAGGAGAAACTGGGGAAAGCATCCATTGACCAACTATTATTGTTTCCTATAAAGGCGATTCATGGCAACACAAGTATCAGGGTGAAGTGCAGTGAGCAGAGACATCTGTCAAACTCTATAAAAACAAGTTGGGGAGTTAGACAGGGCTGTGTCTTAGCACCAACCTTATTCAATATATACATCAACGATATCATTGAATACTTACAATGCAGGGATAACCATCCGCCCAAATTAGACAGCAAACATTTATTTATTTATTTATTTATTTATTTATTTATTTATTTATTTATTTATTTATTTATATTCATATTTATATAGCCAACATGTCCCAATCCTACTTTACGCAGATGATGCAGTTCTGCTTTCAAGAACACAGGTGGGGTTACCCAGGGCCCTGTGTTCGCTTGCTAAGTATTGCTCTCAAAACCAACTTGTGGTCAATTATTCGAAAACAAAAATAATGGCTTTTGCCAGAAAGCCTAAAATACATCATTGGCATTTAAACCATCAGGTACTAGAGCAGGTCCTTCATTACAGATACTTAGAAGTGATATTTCAGGCTAATGGGTGCAGGAAGTTAAATAACATGTATTTAGCTTCTAAAGCAAAAAAAGTGTGGTCGCTATACAAAACTTCCTTTGGAGAAAAGGTGGGCATAATGTAGTTGCAGCCCTTAGACTTTTTTTGGCGAAGTCGCTTGCCCAAATGTTGTATGGATCCCCTCTGTATTTTGACTCAAACATAAATCCGCTCAAGGTCATGCTATCAAAGTTTCTAAGGACAATTATGCAGTCTCCTTACAGTATTTCCAACATGGCTTTGAGATTAGAAACAGGAATGTATACAGTGCGAGCGAGACTGTTAGTAAATGCGGCCAATTATTGGATAAGAATTCTGTTTGCCCCATTTGGCTTACTCAAACTGGTGATGTCCAACCCTTAGATGCCACCATGGATAAGCTCGCTTGAAAGGACACTAACCATTTATGGCATTTCAAAACCTTCTGTTCTTTCCTTAGGATCTATTCATGCTAGAGAGTTAATAAAACAAAGAATTCTCGATATACATCGCCAAAATGATTTAAGTAAACTAGTTTCCCCATTGTTTGATAGATCAACTTTCAATGTTGCTAGGCCCTTAGCATACTTGTTTTTAATAAGAAATCCATATCATAGACGTTCCTTCGCACTTATTCGAAGGGAGGATTTCTTTAAGAAAGTCCCAGTGCTCGAGCGTTTGTGCCCATGTCAGTTAAATATGATAGAAACCTCTGAGCATGTTCTGCTAGAGTGCCCCCTATATGATAAACCCAGCAGAGACCTTTTTAGTGTTTTCCCAAACTTAAAGTCTAACAATAAAGTCAGGACACTGAATATTATTTTATCGGGTGAAGGGCAAGATACGACAATAGTGGTCGCTAGATTTGCATGGTATGTAACTTGTATTCGTAAAGACAAGATAAAATCACAGGAATAAGGGAAATGCTTTCAAAATACAACTTGACTGTCATAGAATATGTTTGCAGGACATAGAAATAACAACCCTCAAAATTCTGGTTGCATGTTGCTATTGTATAAATAATCTAGTGTTCATGATTTTGTGATAGTTTTATTAGGTTGCCTCATTTATGTCAAGCTGCTTGATTTTGTGATTTTGTAACACTGGCCTTGGGCTGTAATAAAATATTTGATTTGATTTGAACTATATATTTACATATTTACACCCTACTTTTCCAATATTCAACAATTTTAATAGACTTGTCATTTGCTTGAAACAATTCCTCGATAGAACACTGTTCAGGCAAGTTGCCACAGATTAGCAGATGTTCAAAGTCTTGTCTCTTATCACATTCTCATTGTTTATCATTGTCAATGTCACCTCACCTATTAAGATTTATTTTGCATCATGTCACCCCAGTTCTTTCCCTAGTCAGCATCTTCCATGTCCCATATTGGTAACCTGCTACTCACTTCTCCTTTGTCCCCCACAAGCCCATTTTGGGGTGAGATAATTTACTGGGATGGATGGGCGCACGCTGCTGCTCGAAGCCCTGTATCTTAAAGGGAAACACCACCTTAGCATTTTCTGCTTCGCTTCCTCTTGCCAGTCTCCACTCTGCTCTGTGAGAGAAAGTCTGAAAATCTTCGGGAAGCTTCGGGAGAAGCTGCCCAAGCTGCCTGAAGTGCTTTGGACTTTCTTCCATGGAGCATAGCAGAGACTGGTGAGAGGAAGCGAAGTGGAAAATGCCGAGGTGGTGTTTCCCTTTAAGGTATGGGCTTCAAGCAGCAACACACGCCCATCTGTCCCAGTAAATTCTGTCCCCACCACAGGACTGGTCCCGCATAACTTTATGCGTGACATTCTTTTCCATAGTTCAATTCGACAAGCCTCAGCTGTAGATGGAATTGGTGCAGTAGTTTTTAGGAAGCTCTTCCTTATCTTCAATCTTGATAGATAATGTTGAAGTCCCAACATTGGATGTTTTGTATCTGTTTCTTGCTTTTTCTTCTCAACTTCTGCTGCTACTTGTCTACTTACATCGGGAGGTGCTATACGCATGTGTGAAATTTTATTAACAGGTGTTGGTTGTAAACAGCCTGTAACTATATGGCTTGTTTCATAACGGGCTATATTAACTTGACTAGCATCGGCAGGCTGGGCCAGTGCACTCTGCAGCAGAGAAACACAAGGAAAGGGTAGATGTACAGAAGAGATTAGGTTGTGCTTATTTGTAAGTTTGCAAATGAGATTGTTCCTGGTGCTTAACATCCGGACAGTGGTGTTTATAAGTTAAAGCAAGGTCTAGTTTTACTCCCGGGTATTTTGGATTGCCACAGTGGTTTAATTTGTGGCCTATCCAGGTTATGTTCAGCTTCTTTCTTGCTTCCCTATTTTGTAAATAGAATGCACTTATTTGTGTTTTTTCCAGATTTGATTTCAGGCAATTGTTGTCATAATAGGCAAGCTAGTTCTTCAAAAGCAGATGCCAGCTTAGACTCTACTTCCTCAAACATTTCCTTATGTTTCCTGAACAGTGATTGCAGTGTCATCTGCAATAATGAAGGCCCTAGTTCTGGTATTCATCAGCAGGTCATCGATACAGATATTATATAATATCGGGACCAAAACACTTCCTTGGGAAAGGCCATTTTTCTGAACTCTCCAATAGCAATTTTTGCTATTCAGGGTGACAAAAATCTATCTACAGTATTCTGCAATAGGCATCAGATGAGCTGTGTCAGTTGACAGTCCTTAATAGTTGTGTATACCATCCTTGTCAATTTTTTATGGTTTGCTGTATCATATGCAGCTGCAAAATCAACAAAAGCTTCTCCACTAATTTGTCTTCATTCATAGCCATCCTCTATATTCTATTAAGTATTTGACCAGAGCATGACTTTCCTGGTCTGAAGCCTGACTGTCCTTTAATGATCATTCCATCTGCAGAATCATAAATTCTGTTCATCATCATTCTATCCAGGACTTTGAAAAAAATGGCAACGAATTAATTTTGATTTATTGATCACCAGAGGCAGTATTAAGGTTGAAAATAAAGTTAATAGCAATAATCTGGGGGTGTGCCTGGATTTTCCAGTCTGATATGAATGTCAGTTCAGTGTCTTGGGTGTAGATATAGCTACTTGAGCAGCTTAGTTCTGTACTGTTAAATTATTGTACATTATATGGAGTGAAAACAATTTAGAATTATCATTTGTTATCCATCCCCCTTCCACATTCCTGGTGCCAACTACAGTATACAGTATGTGTTAAAAATAAACATTTTAAAGTAATCTATCCTCATTATCTTTCCTGGAATACAGAAACTCTCAGGAGAGATGACATAATTGACAATTCTAAGGGAGCACAGACATTTTAATGAGGTGAAACAATTGAAGACACAGTAGCCACAATAACAAAGTTATATTTATAAAGCAAACTTTAAAAAAATACTTTGTAGCACATAGTAGTTGCCACTCTGGAAAAATAAAAAAAATGGATCCTGGTATAAAATCATGTATGCTTTACACTCCTTTTACATCAAAGTGTATAGGGTAAATGAAGGGCAAATGTTTGTAGGAACAAGGAAGTGACTAGTAGCAAATGTAATTTTTTCTGATACAGCTTATCAAATTACAGTACTCAAGTTGGAAAAGCTGCAATAGATGAGTGCATATGACCTTTTGTCTTAGTAAATTTAGAACACTATGATTTCTAAGCAGCATTTAGTAATCTCCCATTTTTAAAGCTCTGAGTAGAGTTTTTTATCATCATATATATCAGGCATTCTCAACCTATGGCCCATGGGCCAGACCTGGCCCCCAACACCATTTCATCTGGGCCCCCAATGCTCTCGCCGCTCCTGAAAGTGAAAGAAAAACATTTTTGGGATGATATTCTTTTCCATAGTTCAATTCGACAAAACTCAGCTGTAGATGGAATTGGTGCAGTTGTTTTTAGGAAGCTCTTCCTTGACTTCCATCTTGATAGATAATGTTGAAGTCCCAACATTGGATGCTTTGTATCTGTTTCTTGCTTTTTCTTCTCAAGTTCTGCTGCTACTTGTCTACTTACATCTAGAGGTGCTATACTCGTGTGTGAAATTTTATTAACAGGTAATTGTCTACTTACATCTGGAGGTGCTTTATTCAAGTAGCTATATTCTGTGCATGTGTGGCACGCATTTTACTTCTGCTTCCAGGCGGGGAGGAACCACGTGAACGGCCTGCTCAGCTGTCTGGGGGAGCATGATCTGGCCCCTGGCACAAAAATGTTGAGAAAGCCTGATATATATGATAATATGGTCTTGTGATCACTTTAAATTTTATATTATTTTATACAAATTTTATTATTATTCTATATTATTCCTGGCCACCACAATCTATTAAATTATTTTAACAAACCTTAACACTTTTCTAAAAATTCCTACCTATCCTATTAGAAAGGGAGAAGAGACTGGATTGTAATTATAATTAGTTAAATAAAATACATGGGTAAATTATATGAATAACCTTCCTGTTCTAATGATTTAAAAATTACGTTCATTATTCTGTAAATCTATTCTCCTGTTGTAGATAGTGTTCTTTTCTCCTATCTATTGCTTTTACCATAGGCCATACTTTCTCTAATCAATCTTTAAGGAAGTGTTTTTGTTGTTGGTCAGTCGCACAGTCGATTCCGACCCTTTGTGACCCCATGGACCATTTTCTTCCAGGCACCTCTGTCCTCCACCATCCTCCTCAGCCCACCAAGCTCTGTGTCCATTGTGTCCACAATACCATCTATCCATCTTATCTTCGGACGCCCCCTTCTTCTCTTGCCCTCCACCTTTCCCAGCATCAAGGCCTTCTCAAGTGAGTCCTCCCTTCTCATTTGATGTCCAAAGTACTTTAGCTTCATCTTCACTATTTGTCCCTCCAATGAACAGTCAGGATTGATTTCCTCCAGTATTGACCTATTTGTTCTCTTTGCTGTCCAAGGGACTCTCAGGACTCTCCTCCAACACCACATCTCAAAGACATCTATTCTTCTGTGCTCAGCCTTCCTAATGGTCCAGCTCTCACACCCATACATTACCACTGGGAATACCATTGCTTTGACTATGTGAATTTTTGTTTTCAAGGTGATGTCTCTGCTTTTCACTATATTCCCCAGGTTTCTCATAGCTTGTCTCCCCAGAATCACTCGTCTTTTTATTTCATGGCTACAGTCGCCATCTGCAGTGATCTTTGATCCTAGGAAAGTAAAATCTGTCACTGCTTCTACTTTTTCCCCATCTATTTTCCAGGGACTGATTGGACCTGTTGCCATTATCTTGGTTTTCTTGATATTAAGTCTCAAGCCAGCTTTTGCACTCTCCTCCTTCAATCCAATCAAGAGGTTCTTTAGGTCTTCCTCACTTTCTGCCATTAGGGTGGTATCGTCTACATATCTCAAATTGTTGATGTTTCTCCCAGCAATTTTGATCCCATATTGTGATTCCTCCATCCCTGCATTGCACATTATGTGCTCTGTGTATACATTGAATAAGCAGGGTGATAAAATGCAGCCTTGTCTTACTCCTTTCCCTATTCCAAACCACTTTGTCATTCCGTGTTCTGTCCTAACTGTTGCTTCTTAATTCATGTACAGATTTCTCATGAGGCATATGAGGTGCTCTGGTATTCCCATCTCTTTAATTACTTGCCACATTTTGTTGTGGTCCACACAATCAAAAGCCTTGGTGTAGTCGATAAAACAAAAGTAGACTTGTTTCTGGTATTCTTTTGTTTTCCCCATGATCCAACGTATGTTGGCAATGTGGTCTCTAGTCCCCCTGCCTCTTCTGAAACTGGCCTGCACCTCTGGTAATTCTCTCTCCACATGTTGCTGCAGCCTATCCTGTATTATCTTGAGCATCACCTTGCTGGCATGTAGGATGAGCGCAATTGTTCGGTAATTTGAGCATTCTTTGGCATTGCCTTTTTTGGGGATTGGAACGTACACTGATCTTTTCCAATCCTGTGGCCACTGTTTTGTTTTCCAAATTTGCTGGCATATTGAATGCAGTAGTTTGATTCCATCATCTTTTAGGGCTTTGAAAAATTCAACTGGGATACCATCATCTCCACTAGCTTTGTGGTTTGCAGTGCTTTTTAGAGCCTTTCTGACTTCACTTTCCAGAATGTCTGGTTCAAGTTCAAATTTCTCATTATTGTTATTATCAGGAGTGTTGAGGTCCTTTTTGTAGAGTTCTTCTGTGTACTCTTGCCATCTTTTTCTGATCTCTTCTGCATCAGCAAACTCCTTTCCATCTTTGTCCCTTATCATGGTCATTTTTGCTTTAAATGTTCCCTTGATTTCCCCAAATTTTTTTGAAAAGATCTCTAGTCCTGCCTCTTTTGTTGTTTTCCTCAATTTCTTTGCACTGTTCATTCAGGTAGTTTTCCTTATCTCTCCTTGCTTTTCTTTGAAATTCTGTATTCAGATGATTGTATTTTTTCTTTCTCCTTGGACTTTTGCATTCCTTCTTTCCTCTGCTATTTTAAGAGCCTCATCAGACAACCACTTTGCTTTCTTATGCTTCTTTTTTTTTGGTATGGTTTCTCTTGCTGCCTCCTTCATGATGTCCCGCGTCTCTGTCCATAATTCTTCTGGTACTCTGTCTATCATGTACAGGACATTAAATCTGTTCATGACCTCCACCGTGTATTCTTTAGGGATGTTGTGTAGGTCATATCTGTCTGGTCTAATTGTTTTCCCCATTTTCTTTAGTCTAAACTGAATTTTGTGATCAGTAGGTTGTGATCTGAGCCACAGTCTGCTCCAGGTCTTGTTTTTGCTGACTGAATACTGTATTTCTTTTGTCTCCTTAATTCAGCTATGCCATAGTCAGAAGAATCAGAACTACATTTTAATCTTTCCCTAGTACTTCTCACACCAAAAGAAACTTATTTTAAGAAACTTAAAATAAGAAACTTATTTTTGAGTTACAAGTTTTGGGTTACAAGACACACTCCAGTGTCTAGTCATGTCTACCACAGGACCACGGAAATGTCTGCAGATGCAGACAGTGCTGGTTCTTTGGGTATAAACAGATATGAGCACTAAATCCTAGAGTCAGATATGATTGGCTTTCGAGCAAAGGCAACCTTTACTTTTACCTATTTGCATCCTCCCAGATCCCATCACAATGAGACTTGGACTCAGCAGGTGATGCTCTAGTGTCCCTGCTCACTGGTTACTGAGGTGGGGCTTGGAGAGCCCCTATTTTAAAGTTTGACCTGTATCAAAACCGGCCTGTTTGGTGTGGATTACAAAAATATGGCTGGCTGGCTTTGCACTTTTCAAGTGCTCAACCAGGGTCCAGGCCTGCTTCATCACTGGGTGTTTTATAAAACCTTTTCACTGTGAGAGGAGACTCTCCCTTTCCAATTATTTTTGTTTATGGTTCAGTGGTGGTCTGTTGCCAGGAGTGGGGGAAAGTTGGTAGCAGTGGTCACAGCCACTCTTTTTTTCTTTTGCCATCGCACCATTGTCTGCCATTTTTTGTCTTCTCTGTGCTTCCCTCCATTCCATTCCACTATTAGTTGATTTTACTTTTTATTTAACATTGTAATTTTAAAAAATACATTCCCATCATCTGAATTCTATTCAATCACCAGGGGGAAAGCTCATTTTTTATTAAAATATGCTCATGAAAAAGCTGTTCTTTTTTAAATTCAAGGAAAAGAAATAATTTTTCCCATGTGTACTCAGTGTATTTGTGTGAAAAGTTCAGCAAATATGATTTAATATTTGCTCCTCTACAGTATCATAAAGGACACAAAGAATATAAGGCCCTATGCAATGCCATACATTAGAAACAACTAACTTTGCTAGGATTGTTAACAATGGTTTGCTTCCTTGACAACCAACACTTAAGAAGAAATTCATTTCCCAGTATGGTATATGAAAATTTGCAGCATTTGTTACTACTCTGGTCCAGTTTAGAGAAACATTTAATATGTTTAGATTTCTATCCTCCAGTGCATTCTTTCATGTTATCATTAACCATTTCACAACAGAAGCTCTCTTTATTTCTCCATGGACTCTTTTTCAATCCAAGTAACAATTATTACTTTCCAAAACTCAGATAATGTAAACTTCTCTTTTCGGGAAATGTAGTGAGACCAAAATGAAGTTGCCAACTCTTATCCAAAACAGGAAAAAAATACCTTATGTAATGGTATCTAAAAGGTGGACATAAGATAAGAAAATTAAAATAGGCATGCTAAGGTTATCCTAACAGTAATATCCAAACTATATGGTATATGCAGAATACCAAAGTTACAGTAACAATCATTAGCATGCACTACCGATGGTACTGTAAGGTAATTTTAGACCTGGGTTTCTCAATGTTTTCCAGCTGTCGGCCAGACCAGTCCCCTCAGACAGCTAAGCGGGCTGGACTGGTGCCGCGAAATGTATCCGCGGCTGTCGTAAATGCATTTATGATGGCTGCAGACTCATTTATGGCTGCATAAATGCATTTATGTGGCCGTAAATGAGTCCACGGCCAATTCCTGCGGAGGTGGGGGAAGGAAGTCTGGAGCGAAGTCAGGGGCTGGATTATTTGGCGCTGTGGGCTGGATCCGGCCTGCAGGCCATAGGTTGAGAACCTCTGTTTTAGACATTTGAACAGAGCTTGGAGCACTATATGTTTAAGAGGAATTCATTGTGTGGAATTCACTGTTACTAAACACTTGAAGGTAGTTGCTTTTTGCTGTTATTATTGCTTCATCCACAAAAATAATTTGTGGATGAAGCAATATGAGCAATATTTATCATTATCAACAAGCTAAATGAGAGTATAGTCGGAAGAAAATGCTTTCTGTTTCCCTTCTACCTCAACTAGCATCTACCCAAGAACATCTGTCCATACAACCAGAGCAGACCGGAGGGGCTCTCTAATTGTACCATCGGCTAGAGGGGTTCGTTTCTCTAGCACAAGGAGGAGGGCCTTCTCTGTGTTCGCACCAGCCCTATGGAATCTCCTGCCGATAGAGTTATGGCTACAGACAGAATTGCTGCCCTTTAGGAAAGAACTTAAAACCTGGCTGACGGGGCAGGTGTGGGGCACTGATGGAGGTGTGACCTCGCTGGCTCATATAAAAAGTTCCTCCCTCTTTCTGCAGATGGGGTGGGTGGGATTTTAATTTGGATGGTTTTAAACGATTTTATTATGGATGTTTTTATGTTTTATCTGTGAGCCGCCCGAAGTCACTTCGTCAAGAGGGCGGCAATACAAATGGCACTATAAATAAATTATGAAAAGCCAAAGTGGAGCTTATTTGGTATCAAAAACAGAACAAAACAAAATCCTTCATTCATCTCTTCAAGATGAGCTGAATTCCCTAATCATCATCAGAGAGGAGGAATTCTGTTCTGGGGTCGACCAGCTTCCCTGGATCTGGGAAGTATGGGGGGGGGGAACCCATCTCTAAGCCTATTAGCTCACTGCTTCCTCCTTAACTGAGAAATTATCTGGTATGTGAGCCAAGCAGAAGAGGTTTCCTGACTGAATTATTCTGAAGAAGAATCTAAATTTCAATATGTCTTTAAAAAGTGTTAACACATTCAACAAGTTGATGCAAGGTATAAAAACCAGATAAATAAGTTTTTGAGCACTCTTAAAAATCATAGAAATGATAAAAGGACAAAGGAACTACATATAGGCATTTCAAGAAACTCAGCACAGCCAAACAAAACCATAACCTCTATTGTACCTAAATCACATCAGCCCTTATTCTCTGCTGAAAACAGATTGTCTCTCACCTTCTATTTTCCTGGGATCAGCTCTTGCTCAAGGTCAGCTGGAGAACAAGCATCCAAGCGAGAAAATAAAGCAACAACTCGCTAGATATTTAAAAATCCATCAATCAGCCTGTTGGCAAATAACTTTGAGTCATCAATAGCATCACCACTGATGCCAATCTTGATTTTTCACTGTTTAAACACAAAGTTATTGGAATTAAAGAAAAGAATATTTCTTTTACTGCTTAGGATTAGTGTGCCAACTTCAGAGGTTCCTGTCAAAATGCCTATTAAAATGCCTTCCGAAAGCAACTTATTTAAATAACTAGAAAACAGCATCACAAAATTATAATTTTTAATTGTTACTTTGAAATGTAATATAAATATTGCCTTTACAAGTAACAGTTGCAAATTATTAATTATTTCTAAACTTTGTTCTGGAAATAATGGTCTCACAGGGAATCCTTCATCTCATTTTGCTGAGGGGAACTCCAGATTTCTTCCTCACATTACATTGCCATGGATTATATTAAACAAGTCACCATCTATGCTTTGAGCTACTTCTCTTTATTAAAACACACTAATTTGGTATAACAAACAGCACAGAAAAATCAGGCAAATAAATTCCACAGCCAAATTCATAGGCCTTCCCACTTCAGTCCAAAACCTAATTCCAAACATTAGTCCCAGTTATAGCAGGCTGTTGAGTTAACAGAATTTCACTTGAATACTGATTCACTAATTTCCAGTTAATTCAATTACTGAGATCCGCTAGTCAATTGCAACTAGAATATTTCAACCAATGGAATTTATAGAAGAGTTGCTCAGCAAATCCTCACTGATTCAATAAACCTACTTTAGTTGCAACATACTAATTGATTTCAGCCAATGGATCTACTCATCAGGACTAACTGGATTTATGCCCAGGAAGGCATAAAACTCCCAATGCCTCTCTTATTTGTAACATGTGGGCTGTATGTTTGCTACTCAGAACTGGATCAATTGTTCTCCAATGCAGCTTTAGCTCCACCATTATTATATGGTATAAGGCAATGACAGAATGAATCAGGACAAAGGCTAATAGAGTTTACCCAAGAGTCATAGCAAACACCCTCTTTCAACAACACAAGAGGCGACTTTACACATGGACATCACCAGATTGCCAACACCAAAACCAGATTGATTACATACTCTGCAGCCGAAGATGGAAATGAAAGCGCGGCGCCAAAATGGCTGCCACGCTCTTTGCGCCCCCCCCAGACTCAGACATCTGGGTGAGTTAGGGGGTGTGGCCACCCCTCTATAAAAGGGGTGGCCACGAGGCAGCCGAGCTGCCATTTTAGAATCGCGACGGAGAGGAGAAGTTTTCTCTGTCGCGTTCTCTTTTTAGCTCCCCTCGTACCCGGAGCTGTTTTGAGTTTACCTCTTGGCTACTGCGGTACTTCGGGCGCAGGAGCTCGATCCCTGGATAGGGATCCTTTGGCAATTCATCTTCTTTTAGGGAGACATGGCTCCCAAGCGAAAGTCCCGAGAGGAAGGACTTTTCCTGGCCCTTCATTGGATGGGGGCCAGCCTCCGGGTCGAAGGACTAGGGCTGTGCCCCCACAGCAGGGCAGCGATCGGACCTTGCCCACTGTTACCAGTGGGGCTGGTCAGGCTACCACTTGGCAGCCAGGTGCCAGCTTCCTAGCCAGGCCGGCGCAGGCTGGCCCCTCTGGGGCTTCGGCCCTGAGCGCGCCTTTACAGGGCCCGGTACAGGATGGCCCAGGGGGGCCTGGTGCGGGTGTCCGCCCCACAGCTCCTCCGGGCCCCCACGGGCCTGAGTTCTGGGCATGGCCCTATTCTGGCCGTGGCTCGCCTTTTGGGTTGCCATTTCACCAACTGCCTAGTGGGCCATCCGGCCCACCCGGCCCACCTTTTACTGGGGGCTCTGAGGCAGTGGATGCTTTAATAGCACGTATAGCAGTGCTGGAAGCATCTTTGGGCATTGCCCAGCCGCCTTCTGAGGGGGGGCGCAACCGCTTCTTCAACGGCGGCCCCTTCATCGATCCCGGCCGACTCGTCGGCCGTGATGCTTCAGGGGGCGGCCAACTGGGTCGAGCTGCTTGAGACTGTCCGGCCAGCCCCGGCTGGTGCCTTGCAGCTCCCCGTGCGACCTGATGTACAGGCTGGGAGCAGTCAAGGGTGGTCCCAGAGCTCGATTCCGGTCGCGAGCTCCGACGCCCACCGTGGGCCGGAACCCCCGGTGGGGGCGGCTCAGGGGGGTGCGACTAGTGAGTATCAGGTTCAATTTAGTGCACCACCAACACTGTCCACTTACACTGGGGGGGTTCGGTGGCCCTGGCCACGTTAAGTTAATGTGGGTGGGCAGCCGCTCCCACACTGCCCCATTGACCCCTGGTTGCCAAATGGCCCCTCGTTCAGGGCAGGGGTGTCTGCCCCTGGGGCCATGCTGAGCAGCGCAGGGGCTGTTCCGGCCCTGCTGCACATACCTTCCATACAAAATGTGCCGTCAATGGCTTTACCGACGGCTTGCTATTCCTTGCCCCTGGGTGATCATTGGTCACAGGTCACGAGGGATAAGATTTGGCGAGGGGAGTACGTTGATATATTCTCCCTTTTGAACTGTGAGCCCAACAAGGAGGAGAGGGAGGGACAGTATGACAGAGACAAAGAGCTATCCCGTCGTCGTAAGCCACCGTGCACCTGGGCCAACTGGTTACCAGCATACCTCATATATATGGCGGTATACCTTAGGGCCCGGCCTGATCTGGCCATTCCGATGGTCCAATACCTTGACAATACTTACAGGGCAATGGTTGATTTCCCTGGCCCATCGTGGTTGGCTTACGATGAGGAATTTAGGATGAGGGTGGCCCTACATCCCGAGATGAGGTGGGATGAGCCCTGCCAGCAATTGTGGCTCTTGTACATGACTCCCATTTGTCCGGCGCCTGGTGACAGGTACCATTGTGGCCATGCCGTGCAGCGGGCTGCTGCAACACAGGCTCCCCGCCAACCGGCGGGGCAGGGGGTTCTAGCCCGCCTGCTGTTTGGAGCTTCTCAGCTAATGACATGTGTAATAAGCGCCAGTGTCGTTCCCGACATGTGTGTCCCTCTTGCGCTGGCCCCCACGCTGCCTCCGTGTGCCCACGGGCTGGTGAGTCACGGGGCAGAAGTAGGGGTGCACAGGGGGTGATCAGAGCTCCGTCTGACGGAACTAGCCATGCAAAAGGCCCCCTCCCCAATTAGTGTACTCATGCTGGAGCGATGGCTCTCAGCTTATCCAAGAAGGGATGATGTGAGGTACCTGCTGGAGGGTTTCCAATGGGGCTTTCGTATTCCATTTGGGGGTGTTAGGGGCCCCAAGATGCTCCTAATTTAGTTTCCTTGAAAGGTAACAAGGAGGTTGCTGCACTAAGCATAGCTAGGGAAGTTGAGGCTATGAGAGTAGCGGGCCCCTTCTTGGAACCACCTTTCCCTAATTTGAAGGTCTCCCCTCTGGGGCTAGTACCGAAAAAGAACCCGGGTGAATGTCATCTAATCCACCATCTAGCTTACCCTGCAGGTTCTTCGGTCAGTGATGCAATTCCTGATGACCTTGTTCAGTCAGGTACATGTCGTTTGTTCAGGCCCTACGAGTGGTACGCTCATGCAGTCCCGGTGCTTTCCTGGCAAAGTGTGATATGAAATCGGCTTTCCGATTACTGCCAGTGCACCCAGGGGATTTTGAGCTATTGGGTTTTAGGTTCCAAGGGGAATTGTACATAGATAAGGCCATGCCTTTTGGCTGCTCTATTTCATGTTCGGCATTCGAACGATTCAGTACTTTCCTTCAGTGGGCCTTTGCTCGCAGGTCGGGGTCCTGGTCTCTAGCCCATTACCTCGATGACTTTTGGTTTGGGGATGAACGGGGCTCGGACACGTGCACGCGTCTCCTCACTACATTTCAGACACTCATGCGGGAACTGGGTGTCCCCTTAGCACCTGAAAAGACCGAGGGCCCAGCTACTAAGCTCACATTTCTAGGCATTGAAATTGACTCTGACGCACAGGCATCCAGGTTACCCATGGATAAGGTGACTCGGATCTCCGCGGCGATTTTGGTATTGATTGCCAAACGTAAAGTGTCACCTCGTGAGCTGCAGCTACTTCATGGCTACCTTAACTTTGCCTGCAGGGTGGTGACACCCGGCAGAGCATTGGCCAGGCGCCTGTGTGACGCCATGGCTGGCCTGTTAAAACACCACCACAGGGTCCGGCTGACCAGGGGCATACGGGCGGACCTTGCGGTCTGGCTCAAATTCCTCCAGGATTTTAACAGGGTCTCTTCCTGGAGATCAGACCTTATGGTCTGCCCTAGATTTCAAGTACAGTCGGATGCCTCCGGCTCCCTGGGTTATGGGATTTACTCTGAGGGTAGGTGGGCTTACGGCCGATGGCCTCACACATGGCTTGGCATGGATCGCCTCCGCGATCTTACCTTCCTTGAGTTTCTTCCCAATTTAGGGAGCACTGATGCTATGGGGCGACGAGTGGGCCAACTCAGTGGTCCATTTTTGGTGTGACAATGCGGCAGTGGTGCACATTGTCAACGCCCAGACGTGCAAATCCCCCAGGGTCATGGCATTGGTTTATCAATTCTTTTTGAGAAGCCTACGCCTAAATGTGCTGTTCAGGGCCAGACATTACCAGGTATTAATAACAATATTGCTGATGCTTTATCCCGCGCCTTGGCTCCGGAAGCAGAGGAATTCCCCTCGCCACTCCTGGCCAAGATTTGAACGTTTGGCGAGGAGAGGTGAACTGGGCGACCGGCATGTCATTGGCACCTCGCACGCGTAAGGCGTATCAACATGCTTTCATATGATTTAGAACCTTTTGCGAGTAACTACAGTTGCCTCAAGTGTGGCCAATACCAGTGGACCAGGTTTTACAATACATGTTTATCTTCACAGTCAGGGTTTGGCCCCCCGTACTATAGCCTCTAGGCTTTCGGCACTGGCATTTATGGCCAACGTGAGGGGCTTCAATGACTGCGTGAGTTACTTCCGCATGCGTCGTGTTTTGGAGGGGTGGACACGTGAACGTGTCCGCCGGCCGGACACCCGTCACCCCAGTTCACCAGAGTTTCTGACCCACCTTGCACGAGGCTGGCATAACTTATGTTAGGATAGGTATGAAGTGGCTCTTGGTCACACAGCTACCACGGTAGCCTTTTTTGGAGCGCTCCGCATCAGTGAGTTGGTACCAGAGTTGGTACCATTGTGTAAGGCGGATGTGTCTCGTAGGGCACTGGAACTCGATGATGTCTATGTCACGCATGAGTGGGCTCAATTGGGGATACGGTCCTCAAAGGTTGTTCAGCATGGCATAGGCAGTGGAGTTAGACTGCTACGAGGTTTCATTGAAGACATCTGTCCAGTTGGTGCCCTACATGATTTTTTTGGCAGTGCCTGCTGCGCGCCCCAGCCTGTTTTTCTGCCACCAGGATGGGTCTACCCTTACCAAAGTAAAGTTACGGAGGGTGACCGGTACTGCGCTTCGCAGTGTGGGGCCCGTTTTGGCACCCGTTTATTTAGGATAGGCGTCACGTTGACCACGGCTACGTTTGAGGTACTCGGAGGCGGATATATGCGTGTGCGTAATTTCTTATATGTACGTCCCCTCACTGTATGAGTACCTAGTTATGTCCTTAACCTCTTCTCTTTTACAGATCCTGTGTGTCTCTGCACACCGGTGGCAGTGGGGCTGGTGAGCCGCAGCTATGTACAATGGGCAGCAGTATATGCTGCGGCGACAGAGTGTGGACTCCGACTCGGGCTGCGAGCATCTGCACGTATGTGATGGTATGGTATGCGCGGCACAAGGGGGCAGGAATTGTTGCCATTCCTGATGTCCATCAGGGATGCTGGACCGCCCAATGTTCTTATTCTGCACCTCGGTGGCAATGATCTTATACGGATCACTGACATTCCTTAAACTGTCGAGGTGCAGTGACCTGGCGTTTTATATCATGTATGGCTTACACACGGTCGCTATGGTCTAACATCGTGCCGAGACACCAATTTAGGGGTGACGTAAATCTCCGTGGTTCGGACCATTCCGGCAGTCAGTGGACAGGGCTGTTGCCCGGTCCCTTGCTGAGCATGGCTGGGAGACAGCCATTGGAAACCTGCGGATAGGCTTACAAAACTTTTTGCTGGTAGGCAGGATATGGGGTCCACCTGTCAGCTGGAGGTATGTATCTCTTTCTGGGAGAGGTGCAAGCAGGCCTGGCGACCGAGCTGACGGTCTGAAGGGGCGGTGAGTCATCATGGACGCCTCCCCGTGTGGCGGGTAGCACTGATAAGGTAAAGATTTATGACCCATAGGTATCCGGCAGGTTCGCAATTGACTGGCCAACACTTAGACAGGTACAGGGGTAATAACTTTGGCTGGTCAAGGACGAACCAGGCAAGGGGTGATGGCAGGAGCTTAACAGCCTGCATCACCTTGATATTTAACGGATACACGTCATAGGGTGGGGTCAGTAGATAGTTTATTGACTCCGGTCAACAATTTGTTTGTGTCAACAAACAAATTGATACAAATAGTTACATGTAGCCAATTGCCATTGGCATTTTGGGAGGAACCTTACCAGTGTTACTTCGGCCTGCTTGCCTTAAAGAATTACAATTAGATGACTACAGCAATTGAAAGTTATAATTCGGACTAGGGCATTATTCAATAAAAGTGGCCCGATGCCTTTATCCATATACCAGTGTCTGAGTCTTTCTTTGGGGGGTGCGCCTGCAATGAAAGCGCGGCGCCAAAATGGCTGCCGCGCTCTTTGCGGGCCCCCCCACCCAGACTCAGACATCCAGGTGAGTTAGGGGGCGTGGCCACCCCTCTATAAAAGGGGTGGCCACGAGGCAGCCGAGCTGCCATTTTAGAATCGCGACGGAGAGGATAAGTTTTCCCCTCCACCCCCTCCCTAGTGAACAGTGTGATATTTTGGTCACTTCGGGGCCGGGTGGGAATTTTTGGCCCGAACCTACAATTGGCCCTTTGGTTCTGGCTTTTTTTGCCCATCCCACACTGTTGCTAGTGTTTGAGCAAAGGGGTAAGTTGACTTTGGTCACTTTGGCGGGTAGCACTGGTAAGGTAAAGATTTATGACCCATAGGTATCCGGCAGGTTCGCAATTGACTGGCCAACACTTAGACAGGTACAGGGGTAATAGCTTTGGCCGGTCAAGGACGAACCAGGCAAGGGGTGATGGCAGGAGCTTAACAGCCTGCATCACCTTGATATTTAACAGATACACGTCATAGGGTGGGGTCAGTAGATAGTTTATTGACTCCGGTCAACAATTTGTTTGTGTCAACAAACAAATTGATACAAATAGTTACATGTAGCCAATTGGCATTGGCATTTTGGGAGGAACCTTACCAGTGTTACTTCGGCCTGCTTGCCTTAAAGAATTACAATTGGATGACTGCACCAACTGAAAGTTATAATTCGGACTAGGGCATTATTCAATAAAAGTGGCCCAATGCCACTGAGTCTTTCTTTGGGGTTGCGCCTGCAAAGCTCCATACAGTCAGCAAAGACAAGACCTGGAGCAGACTGTGGCTCAGATCATAATCTACTGATTGCCAGATTCAGCCTTAGATTAAAGAAAATAGGGAAAACAATTAGGCCACACAGGTATGACCTAGACAACATCCCTAAGAAATACACGGTCGAGGTGTGGAACAGAATTAATGGTTTAGAATTGATAGACAGAGTACCAGAAGAATTATGGACAGAGGTTTGGGACATCATACAGGAGGCACCAAATAAAATTATACTAAAAGAAAAGAAGTGTAAGAAAGCAAAGTGGCTGTCTGATGAGGCTCTTAAGATAGTGGAAGAAAGAAGGAATGCAAAAGGAAAGGGCAAAAGAGAAAAAGTCAATCAATTAAACACAGAGTTTCAAAGAAAAACAAGGAGAGATAAGGAAACCTACTTAAATGAACAGTGCAAAGCAATAGAGGAAAACAACAGAAGGGGAAGGACTAGAGATCTTTTAAAAAAAATGGGGAAATCAAGGGAATATTTAAAGCAAAATGACCATGATAAGAGACAAAAATGGCAAGGATTTAGCTGATGCAGAAGAGATTAAGAAAAGATGGCAAGAGTACAGAGAAGAACTCTACAAAAAGGACCTCAACACCCCTGACAATCATAATGATGAGAGCTTTGAACTGGAGCTGGACATCCTGGAGAGTGAAATCAGGAGGGCCCTAAAAAGAACTGCCAACAACAAAGCTCATTGAGATGATGGTATACCAGTTGAATTATTTAAAGCCCTACAAGATGATGGAATTAAAGTATTACATTCTATATGCCAGCAGATTTGGAAAACACAGCAATGGCCATAGATTGGGAAAGATCAGTATACATTCCAATCTTCCCAAAAATGGGCAATGCCAAAGAATGCTCAAATTATCAAACAATTGTGCTCATCCCACACGCTAGCAAGGTCATGCTCAAGATAATACAGGATAGGGCTCAGCAGCACATGGAGAGAGAATTACCAGAAGTGCAGGCTGTGTGGACCACAACAAAATGTGGCAAGAGATGGGAATAACAGAACACCTCATATGCCTCATGAGAAATCTGTACAAGAGTCAAGAAGCAACAGTTTGGACAGAATATGGGATGACAGAGTGGTTTGGAATAGGAAAAGGAGTAAGAGAAAGTTGCATTTTGTCGCCCTGCTTATTTAACATATACAGAGCACGTAATGCACAATGCAGGGCTGGATGAATCAAAAGTTGGAATTAAAATTGCTGGGAGAAAAATCAACATATTGAGATATGCAGATAATACTACCCTAATGGCAGAAAGTGAAGAAGACCTAAAGAAACTCTTGCTTAGGGTGAAAAAAGAGAGTGCAAAAGCTGACTTGAGACTTAACATCAAGAAACCAAGATAAAGGCAACAGGCCCTATTACTAACTGGAAAATAGATGGGGAAGAAGTAGAAGCAGTGACAGACTTTACTTTTTTAGGATCTAAGATCACTGCAGATGGTGATTGCAGCCATGAAATAAAAAGGCGACTAATTCTTGAGGGTCAAGCTATGAGAAATCTGGGGAACATAGTTAAAAGTAGAGCTATTACCTTGGAAACAAAAGTCTGCATGGCCAAAGCAATGGTATTTCCAGTAGTAATGTATGATTATGAGAGCTGGACCATAAGGAAAGCTGAGAGCAGAAGTCTAGAGGCCATTGAAATGTGGTGGTGGAGGAAAATTATGAGAGTGTCCTGGACAGCAAAGGGAACAAATAGGTTGATCTTAAAAGAAATCAACTCCTACAGCTCCTTGGATGGTCAAATATTGAAGATGAAGCTAAAGTACTGTGGACATTAAATGAGAAGAGAGGATTCACTTGAGAAAGCCTTGATGCTGGGAAAAGTGGAGGATAGAAGAAGAAGGGGGTGGCAGAGAATGAGATGTCTGGATGGCGTTGTTGATACAATGGGCACAGAGCTGGGCAGGTTGAGGAGGATGGTGGAGAATAGGGGCACCTGGTGTGTGATGATACATGAGGTCGCAAAGGGTCAGACATGACTATTTGGCTGAAAACAACAACATAGGGCAGTGATGGTGAAACTTGGCACTCCAGGTGTTCTGGAACTTCAATTCCATCACTGGTATAGGGTTATTATTGTCATTTTTAAAAAAGGAAATAAAAATCCACCACTTATTAACCTGAGGACATGGCTATTCCTCCTTCCCCTTTGTCTTCTCCAAGTTAGCTGTTGAAGCATGCTCAGTAGATAATTTTCTAGAATGGACTGACTGATTCTGGAAGGTTCCCTGAAGCTTATTTCAGAAAAGAGACACAACTCCACAAGGGTTGAGGAGGCTTGCAGCATTCATTAATTTTTAGAACTCATTTTATGCAGCAAAAGAACACAAGAATTATAAGGTAGCACCCAGCTTCTGAGAGACAAGATCTAGACTGGTCGAGTGTAAGCTATATTAACACTTTAATTTTATGCTTTGTTGCTCTGAAAATGAACAAAACACTAAAGATTTTATTATTAGTAATTTTATTATCATAAGATTGTGTGAAGATCCTGAACTTGTGCCAGTGGAGAAGCAGAGTACGTATGTTCTTTCTCTTAGAAATGACCCTTCCTTTACTTTCCTGCTATTAGTCAACAAAGTCTGTGGCCATGGCATACAGTTGACAAAGACCTGATGGGTCTTTGCCCAGGTTTTTGGCAGCTCAAAGGAAGAAAGGAGGAGTTCCAATCAGTTTAGAAGTAAGCTGTAGGATAATATAACATAGTGGGCAAAAGACCTCTTGAGAAATTCAATATGCTATAACAAGACAAAAGGCACTGTCTGAATTTCCTTACACAGGCAACTGAGTCCTAGTGTAGTATGGGGCAGCAGTGTACCATCCACTAAATTGGAAGAGAGTACTGTATTTTCTGGCGTATAAGACTACTTTTTAACCCCGAAAAATCTGTGCCAAAGTCGTGGGTCGTCTTATAGGACAGGTACTTACTGCAGCTTGTTTCCCCTTGCTTCATATGTCCGGCGCATATGGTGGGGGGTGCCGCGGCCGAGTCCCTGCTCCGTGCGGGGAGTATGAAGCAAGGGGAAGCAAGCTGCACACATCTTCCTGTACCTCGAGGAGGAGAATGTGAGTGTGGATTGGCTCTCCACCAGAACCTGCCCATTCGACTCAGAGGGCTGCATATCTTCAGGTTGAGTGTGGGTTAATTTTTATTTGGTGTGCATTGGAAGAGAGGTAGTCTTATACGGCAAGTATATTCCAAACTCTATATTTTAACTGGAAAAGTTGGGGGTCGTCTTATACGCCCAGTCGTCTTATACGCCGGAAAATACGGTATCTTATCACAGAGAATCCAAGACTCTGTCCTGAGGCATCTTGATGCCACTCTACATTCATCGTAATCTTTGACTAAGATGAGTGTCTTACTTTACCTAATAGCTGGGCAACCCTGCCATGAAGCTGGGAGATACCAAGAGTCAGATGTTGAGGGAGGACAAAGTTAATTATCAAATTGTTTTGTCTATGGCTGACATAAAACACTGATGGTTGGTTTCAGGAATAAAGTGCAAGTTACATAAGAACGTAAGAGCAGCCTTGCTGGAACAGGCCACAGGAGCCCATCCAGTCCAGCATTCTGTCTCACACAGTGGCTTACCATTTGCTTCAGGGTATTATTCCCAAGCAGATGCCTTCACCTGCTTAGGATTCCCTGGAAATGGCATTGAGAGAGATCCTTTTGGCTTTTGCTTTTCCCCTCTGCTTTTCGTAGCAGTAGGCTTCATGTTTAGAACAGAATGTGCAACTTGGAATTAGCTACATGTGATTGCTAGAGTCCCACACGTGGAAGGTCAGAGGGGGGGAGAAGAAGATTGGAATAAAAGGAATTGTGGGGGAAGGTTCTCTCTCTTTTGCCTCATGGATGTAAAGGAGCCTCACCTCTGACATGGACATGAGTAAAGACTGCAGGCCCTAGACCTGAAGCAAGCAAGTGTTATTATTTTTACAGTGAAATGACTAGTTTGTAAAGTCTGAAACCTATACTATAACCATTTTCTTAAGAAATCTTTAATAAAACCATAAAATATAGAACCCTTGTGTCTATTGATTGGGAATACAGTAAAACCCCGGGTTACGATGGAGCTGGAGGTCTGTTCCAACAGCCTCCGCTGTAACCTGAAAAAATTGCAACCCGAATCATCCACAGGGATGCATTGAAAAATTAACAAATGGTCCTGAATTGATTATTGTAAACCAAAACAAATACATAAAAAATTTGTAAACGGGAATGCCATTTCCATAGGATTTGCCATTGTAAACCGCAGCAAACTTAAACCAAGGCGGTTGTAACCCAGGGTTTTGTTGTACTGTAAAGAGTTGTGCTGGACCCACACTGCCCAGACCTCACACTGCCACAAGTTAACCCTGCTCACACACTCAAGTCCTTAAGCCAGGTGGAGTATCAGGGAATTCAAGGTGTAATTGCGCCACTCAGAAGATACAGGATGCCGTTGGTTAAAGAGTGGCTAAAGAGTGTGGTATGACCTGGAAGGGGTTCAGCTCTACCAGGGTGCAGAAGCTGAGATCTCTTTCCTCACAGTTGGTTTTTACCCAGATTTTAGGGGCACCTCCCCCGCATTCCTATGTAGAACATAGGCTTACTAGGACTACATACTGCTGGCTTTCAAAAAAGTAAGTACAGTGGAACCTAATACAACAATTGCTCCGTATAACAACGGAATCACATAACAATGAGGTTTTTGGGGGAAGTGGCATCCTGCATAACAATTTTCCCTATGGAAAAAAAGCATACAATAATTTTTCAATGGGAAAAAACCACTTAGCAAAAAAAATCATTGTACGATGCATCCCACAGGGAAAATTGCTATACGATGCATGCATGTTTTGTACAACAATGAGCCCCATGGAACAGATTAAAATTGTTGTATGAGGTACCACTGTATCTAGTTCTCAAAGAACCAGACATGCAAGGGATGTATCCTCACTGTATGGACCAGTTGTTTGGTGAGAAGAAACAGGTTTTTCCAGATGATTATCCAAAAAGCGACGCCATCACAGTTTAACAGGAACTGAGACATAAGTAATCTAACAGTGGAGGATAAATGTTAGAATTGTGGCAATACTTGGTCCCTGCAAAGGTGCCTGCAAGCTGCATATACATACATACATACATACATACATACATACATACATACATACATACATACATACATACATACATACATACATACATACATACATACATACATACATACATACATACATACATGGGAATTATGGAAGTTTTTGTCCTCAAAAATAAGTTTTCCATGCTCTGAAATTATTGTAGAGTAGACAAAAGAGACAGCCTCCTTTTTGTGATACTAGTGTGCCTACTTTTGTGTTTTTGCATATGTAAATGCCTATATGTGTATGCACATACAGATATATCTGTATATATGGGTGTAAATTTGGCCCCTGGTGCTACCTATCACCACTGGCTCTGTTCACCATTGGCACCTGTGCCTCAGCCACATCAAATGCAGGGCCACTAACTATCACTAGCTGAAAGAGAATATGGAGTATGAGTGCTTGACACTAAGTTGACTTTTCATTTTAGTGTTGACCAAATATTGACTCTTCAGTGTCAAGTATAAGATAGAGAACAAGAATGAAGTGTATAGCTTCTAAGTTATGTTGCTCACATACAAACACATAATATAGAAAATTGAATGGCAAAAAAAAATATCACTCATTTCAAAATTCAGTGCTTTTAGGATTAGCATAAGGATCTGCCATGGGTAAAAGCCACTGCTTTGCACAATTGAACTTTCACAGGTAAAAATAAGTGATATTCTAGGAGTTGTAGTTCAGAAAAGTAACATACTGTATTCCACCTCTGATTGCTCTCAAAATCTGCTTTCAATCACCCCACACATTTGGGGATAGAAGTTGTTCCATTGACAGAAGGAAATAACTGGATTCCATTCAAGTAAACCTGAACATTTTGAGATCTTTTTATAATATTGGTGAAAGCCTGGTTTTAATCCAAATGTATGGGGGTGCAATCTATGGTTTCTGCCAGCAATTCTGTCCATATCATGCATCATTTCCAAGAATTCACTGATCTTCATGATTCAAATTACGATGGAGTATTAGGAGCTGCAATGGGGAGGAAGCAGCAGCAATGCTTTGGTACTGAAGATACAAACAGTTGTCAATAAGACTTGTAAGTACTTCAGCTTTGTTGTGCTCTTGGATCAAATTTGACAATACAGTTAGTATGTCATTAGAAGCAGAGCCCCCTTAAAAGGTTAAAAACACCTGTTTATCATAGCATACTCTTTCTTCACTTCTCATGTTGCATGATTGAGAGCTAAATGCAAGCAGGACTTTTTGTGCTCAATAACAGAGCAGGACTGCAGTGGCTCTAGTGGCTAAGATCCTGACTGGAAGGCAGGAGGTCAGCAGTTCAATTCCTGAGTACTGCAGGACGGAATGAGCTTCTGTCTTTGTCCCAGCTGCTGCCAACCTAGCAGTTCGAAAGCAAGAAATTGCAAGCAGATAAATAGGGACCACTTTGGTGTGAAGGTAAATAGCATTCCATGCATTCCGGTGTCTAGTCATGCCTGCCACGTGGCCACAGAAATGTCTGCAGAAGCAGACAGTGCTGGCTCTTCGGCTTTGAAACAGAGATGAGCACTGAACCCTAGAGTTGGATACAACTGTCTTTCAAGCAAGGGAAACCTTTACTAACACAACTTTGAAGAAATTATACACAAGGACAAGAACTTTGTAATAGAGAAAAATATACATTTCTCTTGAACTAAGATTTGATCTTCAATCTTCAATGACATCAAATATATAAAAAGTTTGAGTTTTGGGGTACTGTATATCCAAACTGTAGAATCTTCACAATAGAAATAAGGGGCATTTTGAAGACATACCATCATTTTCTTTTTCATATACTTTTTCCTGTTTAAAAAAAAACACAGACTAAGGGGTAGAAAATAACAGTTATAAGGAAGATGTGAGAAGTTTCAAAATTCATCTAAATGAAACCTTTCCTAGTTTAGGACATCTACTAAGACCATGATGGTGAACCTTGGCACTCCAGGTGTCCGTGAACTTCAATTACCAGAAGCCCAAGTCAGCACTCTTGTTGATCAGGGCTTCTGGGAATTGAAGTTCAAGAACACATGGAGTGCCAAGGTTAGTCATCACAGTTGTCCTTTCTTCCATTCCTTAGACAAAGGAATAATAAATGAAATAAATTATTTGGTAAACTTTACATGAGTGGAAAGACTTTCCAAACCTGTATCTTTTGTAATTACTCTTGTTTTCCTATGATTATTATCACAGTGCCAAGATTTTGAAGAATAGGGGAAAGAAAAGATCAGGACATAATGGACATATACTATTTAGTTGCCTGAGCAGTAGGGAAAAAATTGTTTCTCTCTTACATCTGAACTGGGGATGCACAGAATTCATAACCATCCAATTATTTTGATATATGAGGTGGAAAATTATGTGAGTGCCTCTCCTTATCCCTGGCAGAAAAAATAGCAAGAAACTGAATAACTAACAAATTGTGACCCTTCCATGACTCCCCAAAGCTGCTGTCTGAGACAACCACCACACACTTTTCTAACAGTATGGTTAGCATGAACTAAGCCAGTGTTGGTGGACCTATGGCACAAATGCCAGAGGGGGCACTCAGAGCCCTCTCTGTGGGCACATGTGCCATCACCCAAGCACAGAGTTCACTTGACCCCTCTGCCCAGCAGCCTAATGGGAGCACCATCACAAAGTTTTAATGGGGTCTTGAAACTGCAGTAACCCTTTGGTAGATTACGAGTGTGTAGGGGGGAATCAAAGTACTGTAACTCACTACTACTGGGAAACCAGCAGCAATTGCAAAAGAGGCACTGAACTGTGTAAGAAGAATCTGACAGAGAGAGGGTCACTACATATCAGGAAATGGCTAGACCTGTGTGGCTGCTTGCAGCTGATGGATAAAAGGGCTGTTTGTAAAGTGCAAAGGATTTTGGTGTAATCATAAATAAAAGGATAGTGATGGAAAAAAGGATAAGATACAGCTGTGCACCAAATACTAACATATCCAGGTTTATTATGAATCCTTAAACTTATTTTGAAAAATGTAAGCCCTGAGGCCCTAAAGATATTCTTAAAATGGAAATCCCACAATCCTTTATGAATGGTTTATACTTACTGGGGATGATGGGTGTTCCTGTCCAAGAACTTCAGAAAGCTTCAAGGTTTCCCACAATGTTCACAAAAAGGAGAGGGCAACTGGATCAGAACAATGCTTGGAAGAGATAATCCTTCCTTCCATAACTATTTCCTTTAAGTTGCTATAGCCCCACTTCAATTCTTAACTGCTCCAAGAAGAATTGTAAAAGAGCAAAGATATCCACCCATGGAATCTGTTTTCATTTGGTTATAATGTTCCCATATCATTTTAACAATCAAACTCAATTGAAAATCCATGGCTGGACATCCTGGCGTTTCAGCCCAGTTTGATTACTAAAATGATGTAGGCAAATTGCATCCAAATTACAACAGAAAGGTAACTCATGAAGGAGTCTAAGACATGTCACATTCAATCCCCTATTTAATCCCTTTTCTCTTTCCTATAGTAATAACAATTGTGTACTATCAAGTAAAGCCTGACTTATGGCAACCTTTCCTGGGGTTTTCTAGGTAGAAAATACACAGAGCTTTTTTTTTTTTACACAATTCACTTGTAATATTTGTTCCCAAATGGCTACAATCCAGATTGAATACTTTATTCCACATATTATCATGTCCAACCCCATTGAATTTTTTAAACAACAACAACAACAACAACAACAAATTATTAAGCATTTTAGATGTGCCCTTTAAAACAACAGGTATAGACTTTGTTTCTAAGTAAGGCTTACATACAGGAATTGTCCTACTTCATTCACAGATAATTATTGTTAGGATAATAGCAATCTTGAGAACGTGGGGGGCAGCTTTACAGCCTAGTTAATTGTCCTTTACCACTAACTTATTGGTAAAGCTCTTTTCCCACCTTTGGTTTCAAGGTAAGCCTCCTCTTCTTTTTTTGTTTTCTTTCTTCCATTTTTTTGATAGTTTTCTTTTTTTCCTTCTTTGACTTCTAACCAAGCAACAAGAATGGAGGTTCTCTCCACATGCTGGAGACTCCTTTCTTTCCCTCCCACTCTCACCACAAATGGTAAGTGCAAATAAAGATACCTTTTTCTACTTTAAATGATTCTAGAGTGATTTACTCATTGAAAATACGTGTGTGTGTGTGTGTGTGTGTGTGTGTGTGTGTGTGTAAACCAAAGGGGTGGGCAGGGACTGATCTGAGCTTTCCAGGTGTTACTCTGTGCTGTTGTTGTTTTTCTACCTCATACTCTGCTATGTATAAGGAATAACCAAAATTCCCCAATAGTTACAGGGTTAAGTTTAGGTGGAGTCCTAAAGGTTCATTCAGTCCATTAATATTTACTACCATATAAGTGGACATTCTAGAACCCATTTCAAACTTTATTCAATTTGGTGGTGTGACAAGCTTAGAAGGACTATTATCTTATTCAAACCTAGAACTGTAACTGGGAAGAAAATGAAAATAAAATAAATGGGGCTATTGGGTTCGTCTTGCAGCTCTGGCTTGGATAATGCCTGATGAAGACAAATTTCAGCCTTAATTTCAATTCAAGCACAGGATAAATGAAGGGGATTTTGAACTGAACTTCTCTGCATTTTATCCAAAGTGAAGAAATTAACTTAAAAGAGCAGACATTTGGGTTGAACAAATCTTTCAAGGGCAAACGATGTATTGAACAATACAATGGATGTGAAATATGACCATGCAGACTCTACCAAGCATAGCAAACAATCTTAATGTAACTCTATTTTTCACATATTATGTTTCATGATAAAAATGAACAATGCATTAGTCATTTTATACTACCCATTATATTCCACTCCCTTTGATGCTTGAATAATACATCCTAATGTACATATTACCTCTTTTTTTAAAAAAAATACAGCACAAGTGATGATTAAATAATCTTACGCAGTAGCTCTCTGTGTGCATCTTTGTGCTCCAACTCCCTCAGCCCACACAAATATTGTGTTATTCTTTCTTATTTGGATGTGAGGGGAACAGATGTCCCTTTCTATACATTTATTACTTCCTTATTTCCTTTTACAACAATGAAATTTCGGGAACAACCAGTCCAGAATCATGTTCTATAAAATGCCACAAGTTTAATATTGTGGTTTATAAGTAATTAGCACCTCTAGATGCTATAGACAGTATTTGTTTTTTGTGAAATTCATCTTCTACATGATCAAATTAGATTCAAAATTGATATTCATGTTTGACACCTGGCCTTTGTTGGCCTCTTGTTTTCATCAAATACATATTTAGCAAAGCAAAAACAATGCAATAGTCTATCATCCATTTGTGTCAAAATCAAGTTGCTTCTTTAGATTTTGGTTGTCATGGCACCCAGTCTACATCAGGTTTCCCCTTTGTCATGATATCCTCTCATTGCTATCCTGCCACAACCTGTTGATGCTTTCCTTCTAGCAGCAACAGGGTTTTCAAAGTCAAAACATAGGTCTTTGCATAAATGAGAATATGCAATATATATGTGAAATTATAACTTTTACCCACATAATTCCTTTAGAAGGGGGAGTGGGTCTTTTATTAAAAACATCTTTCATTAGAATGCAAAGTTGAGTCAGAGAAGATACTATAACTTTTCTCAAGTTTCAGTTGTGCTTATCAAGTTGACAACATTTCCAGAAGGTCTTACCTGTTACTCCACCTTTAGAATTTTCACCATAGCCAACTGTAGTACAAAGGTATTCCCATGGTTTCGTATTCTACTAAATCAATGTTTGCCAGAAACAAGTCGCATGTGGAAGGAAAATTTTATAAACAAAACAAAAAAATGCCTCCTTTTAGCCCAATATTTTCAGCATGCAACTAGTAGATCATGGGCAAAATGAGTATTTCTCATTTAACAAGACAGGGAGGAATGCACTGTAATCTAAAATGGGGCTATCAGAATGCAAGCCGAGTCGACGCAATTTTAGCATGTCATTCTAGATTTGTTGTTGTTCTTGTTGTTCTATGCAGGACAATGACAATAAAGATTTATCTATCTATCTATCTATCTATTTGTCCACCCATCAGTTCAGCACTCATAGGAATTTTTCCTTCACCAAGCAGAACCAAAGCTAAAGTTTTCCCACTCCAACTGCCCTAGCACATAAATGGGCAACAGGTGGATTTCGTTGCTCTCTTCCCTAATCTCTTGAAGAGCCTGGGGGAGCCTTCTTCACAAAAACCACACTCCCCTTATTATCACCCCCCAGTCAACTGGTACTTCTCATTTTCAAAGTGTGCTGAAGATTGCACATTACTTTTTACGCGTGGCTTGCCACACTCATTAACGCCTCGATTACAGCCAGCCAGCGAAGCGACAGACAAGAATCATGAAAGTTTGCACTTGGGAAACATCACGTTGCCTCGGGAATCGGCTGGCATTTCTCCCCTGATATTAGAAGACAGTAAAGACAAATGCACTTGCCATTTAAAATGGATCAAGGGAAGGAATCTTAGGTCCTCAACTGGGGCGACAGTTCGATTGGCTTTGGTCGGCCAATTTTTATGACCGATTCTTCCCAATGGAGAAAGGCCCTCAGCAAGTCCCGGTTTCAAATGATCTATGGGCAGGGGTGCTATGGCCAGTGGGCCGGATCTGGCCTCCGAAGCCAATTCATCCAGCCCACCAAGGCCTTGTTGCTCCCGGAAACGGAAGTAAAACGTACCCATACTGGTGCATTTTACTTCCGCTTCCGGAAGCAATGAGGGTTTCGTGGGCTGGATGTACTGGTGTCGGGGCCACGTGCCATAGCGACCGGCCCCCTGAACCACATGACCGGCCCACATCCCGAAAAGTTTGGGCACCCCTGATCAAGGGAATAAGAGTTTCATGGATGCCTGGGGGTGGGGCGGGGACCACGACCATGCCCCCAGTGAGTGGATCCATCCCATCCAACCCCAAGAGAGAAGACGGAGTAGTACATCCTGCCTGTTCTGCACCAAGTTACTGCTCGGTTTGATCTTGCCAAAAGACAAAGACTCGCCCAGTGCATACCACCACCACCACCACCACCGATCACCCTCCCACCCACCTTCTCCTCCCAGAGGAGCCTCTCGCAAGCTTCACCCAGAGATCAGCCCCACACCCCCACACCTCGTCCCATCCCACTCTTTCCCGGGACGACTCCGATGCTTCAGGCGCCAGAAACCAAGAAGACGCCCTCCTCCCCCACCACCTGGCTCGGAGGCCACCGACCACTCACCGGCGGCGGCTGCAAAAGGAGCCCCGAGCGCTTGGTGGAGCCTTGGCGGGAGGAACTGAGCCTCTTCCAGGACTCGGCGAACCTTCCCCGGCTGGCGCTCCGGCTCCTGCGCCGCCCAAGTTCCTCCTTGACCGAGCCGGCGCCTTTCTCCGCCTCGCTAGTGGGATTCCTCCAGGTCTTCCTCATGATCTCCGGGCTGGGAGGCACAGGCGAGAGGAGAGTGTCCGTCCCCCCACCCCACCCCCAGTACACACACACACGAAGAAGTTAGCGTCTCCCCTTCCTCAGGTTGCCTGAGCCACGTTCTCCCTCCGCCCCCCCCCCCTCCCTACTCCGTCCCCTCACGCGAAGCAAACGAGGAGGGATTATTCCTTTTAGGAGGCGGCGACCCCAGGAGCCTTATTCTTGGCGCCACTGGTGGCCCTGCCTGCGCGCGCTCTCGCCTCTTGTTCTCGACGACGACTGTAGCCGAGCCGGAGCCCCTCGTTTGGGGCGGGGGGGGGCAGGTGCTGGTGAGGGAATGGGGGAGCAAAGAGAGTTGAGATGTACCACCGCCGTGTCCGCCCTCCATTCCTCCACACACCTTCCGGCTACTTCTTCTTTTCTCTGGCGCCGAATCCCACTCCCCCCCCCCACCGCCACCTGGCTGGGGCTTTTAAAAAATATTATTATTATTATTATTATTATTATTATTATTATTATTATTATTATTATTATTATTATTATTATTATTATTATTATTATTATTATTATTATTATTATTATTATTATTATTGTGGGGGAGGGGAGAAGACGGTGCCACGAGACGGAGGGGGTCCGTCTGAGGCGGAGGGGGGTGGGTAAAAAAGGGGTTCCTTCAGCAAAGAGGCGCTTTCCCCTCCTCGTCCTTCCCGCGCTCCTTCCCTCAGGATTTTAATTTTTTTTAGCATACAGAGGGGCTTTCTGGGTTGAAAGGTTTTTTTTTTTTGCTGGAGGAACTCCGCTCAGGGGACCCTGCGAATGAGGCTTCTTTCATGTCCCCCCGAGAGCTTCTCCCCGCCCCGCCCTCCCCCAAATGCAGATCCCTGTTTCTCTCCTTGCATATTTCTTGCTTTCGAACTGCTGGGTTGGCAGGAGCGGGGACAGAGACGGGAGCGCACTCCGTCGTGCAGTACTCGGGTCTTGGACTGCGCCTTCCAGTTAAACAAGGCGAGCTTCTTAATCACTGAGCCACCTTCAGTCAGGTGTGAAGCAGCGAAAGGAGGCGACGGACGCCTCCAGTTGGCCACCCTTGGCCTCTCTCTCACTCCGAACTGCTGGGTCGGCAGGAGCGGGGACAGAGACAGGAGCGCACTCCTCCGTTGTGCAGTACTCGGGTCTTGGACTGCGCCTTCCAGTTAAACAAGGCGAGCTTCTTAATCACTGAGCCACCTTCAGTCAGGTGTGAAGCAACGAAAGGAGGCGACGGACGCCTCCAATTGGCCACCCTTGACCTCTCTCTCTCTCTCTCCCCCTTTCCCCGAGGCCTCCAGGGAGTCGTGTGCGCGCGTCGCTGAAGACAGGCAATTCCTGAGAGGCGCCAAACGTTATGTACACTCGCCGCTTGTTTTTGTTTTCCTTTCCCGCTCCGCACGCTTTTCCTCCCATCGCGCGGATGGGGCGCGCCCAGGCCAACACCTGACAGATGCAGCTTTTCTAACACACGCCTCGTCAAAACGGTTGCCCTCTCGGCGCAAGACGCCTGTTGCCCAACCCACAACTATTAGCACTGCTACAATTCAACCCTTGGGAATACGTGAAAGCAATACATAGGTTTCAGGTGCCCTCAGAGTGCTGAAGGTTAAGCGTAAATAATGAGGCGTAAAACTCTCTAGAGGAATTGGTTTACTCAAAGCAGCATTATGGTACCATAATCCGCGGGCATAGCAAACACATTATATTAAAATGAGGATGACATCTGGATTTTTGGGGAAAGATTCTAGCCTTTTTCATCCCACTATACTGGGACACACAGTGTGGATATACAGAATTCACCATAATGCAAGGCATCGTAGAAAGAAAAAACATGGGCTCATCGCATGAAACTGTAAAGAAGGTCTTCCATGCTCAAAAGCCAGTCATGCCTGACTAGGTGGTGGTGTTCATCTCCATTTACACTGTACGGTTCCCAACCTTTTTTTGGCCATGCCCCTACTAAGCATCTCTAAAATCCTGGTGTCTACCCCCCCCCCCCCCCCCCCACACACACACACACTGCAGTGGCTCAAGTGGCTAAGACGCTGACTGGGAGGCGGAAGGTCAGCACTTCGATTCCCGAGTACTGCAGGACAGAATGAGCTCCTGTCTTTGTCCCAGCTCCTGCCAACCTAGCAGTTTAAAAGCAAGAAATTGCAAGTAGATAAATAGGGACCACTTCGGTGGGAAGCTAACAGTGTTCCGTGCACTCCGGTCAAGCCTGCCACATGACCACAGAAACGTCTGCAGAAGCAGACAGTGCTGGCCCTTCAGCTTTGAAACAGAGATGAGCACTGAACCCTAGAGTTGGATACGACCACACACACACCATGACATATAATTCTTACTATTGAAAAAGTGAACTATTCATGTGGAGGAAGCCCAAAAGGCCATTAACTGTTTATAACTCATTCTTGAATTGCCCTCCTTGAAAATTATATAATGTTACCTTATTTATCTACTTGCAATTTCTTGCTTTCGAACTGCTAGGTTGGCAGGAGCTGGGACAGACGATGGGATTCACTCTGTCATGCAGCACTCTGACACTCGAGTCTTGGCCTGCTGACCTTCTGGTCATCAAGCTCAGTGTCTTAACCACTAAGATTAATAGGCTCAATATCAAACCACTTATCCTGCAATTCTTATCTTGCTTTCCCAGGAGGAGTTATACAGTACCTCATTGTTGCTTTGGCAACAGTGGCACAATATCCCACAAGTGTTTTCCCCACTCTCTAGATGTTTTAACAAAAACAACACTCAAAATGTACATTGGATAGTTTCATCCTGGCCTTTTTGTGATATCAGTTGCCTGAGGGGCCACCTCACTTTGTCTAATAACAGGACCAGAAAAAAATTAGGACAGATAAAAGGAAGAACTACAATTAGTTTATGGAGTTCAGTGCCACAAAGGTCGACATCATTTTAGAATTCTTAAGATATTATTAGACAAATGAATGAAATATATGATTATCAAAAGCTAGTAGTGATGATCATTTATTGTACTTCCATGTGTACCTCTTAACATTTAGGGGCAATGCTGTTCTGGCACTTTTCCTGACCTTTAGAAACATCTGACTGGCTGCTTTCATACCATGGGGTTTGTTATGTCCTGGCCACATCTTGTTTCTGAAGAACAAGTACAAACCCAGTGCACAACTTGGGGGTCCTCCTGGACTCACAGCTGGTGCTCGAAGAACAGGTGGCAGCCGTGGCTTGGAGGGCTTTTGCACAGCTACGGTTAATCTGCCAGTTGCGCCCATTCCTGGACAGGGACTCCTTGCTCATGGTCACTCATGCTCTAGTCACTTCCAGACTAGATTATTGTAATGCGCTCTACATGGGGCTGTCCTTGACGACCATTCGGAGGCTACAGCTGGTCCAAAATGCAGCTGCTCAGGTGGTAATGGGGTGTGGACGTTATGCCCGCACCTCCCCACTACTCCGGGAGCTGCACTGGTTACCAGTGTGCCTCCGAGTGCAATTCAAGGTGCTAGTTTTGACCTTTAAAACCCTATATGGTAGTCGGCCAGGATACCTAAGAGACCGCATTGCCCTAAGGATGTCTGTCCATCCAATGAGAGCAGACCAGAGAGGCTCTCTGATTGTACCATCCGCTAGAGGGGCTCACCTCTCTAGCACAAGGAGGAGGGCCTTCTCCGTGTCCGCACCGGCCCTCTGGAACCTCCTCCCAACAGAGCTACGTCTCCAGACAGAACTGCTGCCCTTCAGGAAAGAACTCAAAACCTGGCTGACAGGCCAAGTATGTGATGCAGGTGGAAGGGTTGCCTCTGTGGGGTGGTTTGTTTAGTGGAAAACCTCCCCCTTCAGTACCTTCGGTCCCTGCACACTTTTTTAGGGGGTGGGTGGTTTTTAATTAGTTTTAACTATGTTATTTTTACATATGATTGTAAACCGCCCTGAGTCAGCCTCGGCCAAGTGGGCGGTGAAGAAATCTAACTAACTAATAAATAAATAAGTAGTGTTGTGCTGCAGCACTAATGAAACATCCCTTTTTTTAAAAAAATAAGTTTTTCAACTGAATGGCTTATAATATTTCTCTTCTTCTGATCCTGTTTTTATTTATGCATTTGTCTGAGGTTCTTTAGCAAAGATCCCAAAGCAGCTCTCAGCGCAGCTTACAAATGATCAATAAGAATAACACATCATTATAACATAGTGTTCCACTAGTTCCTCTCCTGCTCGCTGAACACTTTGTTTTTATTATATCTTGGAGCTATGCAGCAATGCCAATGTCATGTCCACTCCAAGCATGAAATCCCCAGTCCAGGCTTCAGACTGCTTGTTCTGAATCACACCAAATAAAACAGAGCAGGATTGTTTTAAGGTTTTTCAGAACCTTGGATAGCACATTTCAAAAGGTTACAAAGAAACCTGCTGGTTCAGTGCTAAGACTTTCTGAATGTTAGGAGGCTTGGGCCTGTTGGTCTGGACACCTTGAGGATTTGTCTGTATTCACAAATTCCCTGAATCTATGGCCATCTACTCCTGTAGCATTGTTGGGACTGCACTGGAAGAGTATCTTTTGACTCCAAGGTAGGGTTACCATAATTCCTTCTCACAAAAATGGGACAGAAGTAAAGGTTGCCCTTGCTCGAAAGCCAGTCATATCCGACTCTAGGGTTCAGTGCTCATCTCTGTCTCAAAGCTGAAGAGCCAGCGCAGAAGCAGACGTTTCCGTGGTCATGCAGCAGGCATGACTAGACACCAGAGTGCATGGAACACTGTTTGGCCCCTATTTACCTACTTGCCATTTCTTGCTTTCAAACTGCTAGGTTTGCAGGAGCTGGGACAAAGACAGGAGGCGGGAGCTCATTCCATTCTGCAGTATTTGGGTATCGAACTGCTGCTGCTACAGAGAACAGAGGGCAGGCATGTTTCTCCCCACCCCCTTGTTTACCAAGCTTCTGCTGCTGCCACCTACTGGTCATTCCAATAGAAGTGCAATAATTTTTTTCCTTCCAAATCAAGTGGTTTAAAATCTGTGAAATTTCCATGTTTTTTATTGAACCATGCAAGACAGTTACAAAACGTGACATTCATGGTTTTCCATTACATATGGCAACTCTACTCCAAGAAACTTCCAAAGCCACATCTTCCAACATGGTGTCTTCCTAGAATGGGAGACAACAGCTCCCTGAGCACTACCTCCTTCTTATCAATGTCTTTCCCTGAGCCTGAAGATGGACTGAAGCCCAAGAACATGACAAGCAGGTCAACATGCCATGTGCATTCCCTCTGGCTACGTACAGGATGCTCAGTTTTAATGGTGTATATTCACAGCACCTTTTACAGTGACATGTGGAATTGAACATATAATCTGTCAAAGTGATTCATTACAATTTCTGGAAATAAGGAAGGGATAATAGCCTCGTACCATGCTAAATTTTGTGTCAGTTGATTTAACAGTATCAAATTAAGATGCAGCTGTGAACTCCCCTCTTTTTCTCTTCGTATGATCTGTTTCATTAAGCTTGTTCTGTTATATTAATCTTTGTCTTCAGGGGATGCAGAATATTGAAAAAAGTTCTACATAACCTGCCCTGATAAATGTGGTGTGAAATTTGCAGAAGTAAACATTAATCCTAAATAAGATATGACAAGGTGTAATTAAACTGTAATATTTCAACAACATTTTATTCATTCTCCATTTAGAATGAGTAAATCTAACAAGCCACTTTTAATATTAAGCCTCTGAACTTGCAGGGGGGGGAATCATATGGGATATTTTAGATTATTTAGTTTCTCAGCCCCTTGTTTTACAAGATGCTGTATATTAATGCATTTCTTTCAAAAAATGACAAGCCAACCTTCCTATATTTGGAAGCTTTTCTCCTGATCATTCTTCTGGGTAGAGCCATGGATTTCTTCCCCAGAGTCCTGTTCTAACATCATATTTTTATAACTTTGTGGACAGCAGCAACCCAATATTACAGCACACATACCTGCCTCATGCAAATGGGGATTGCTTCATTAAATGACCCTGCTGGAAACATAATCCATTCCTTCTCAACATTATATTGTAGGTAGTGGCCTCTGGTAGCTAACTCTGGAAATTAACATTTGAAATGCTATACCATGTATTTCAAGGGGTTGTTTTACTGAATATTGTTGAACATCTGTACAAGTGAAACCACAGGTACTGAATCAGAGAATATGAGAAGGTGACCTATATTACAATTTCTGGGTTTTTCCAATAAATATTTTTGTGTCATGGATAACCTAAACAGTGGCTATAGAATTCACAGATATGAGGGGGGCCTACTGTATGCAGAAAACAACTTGTGAAGTTTATGTTTGCAATACGTATTTCATAGATAGGTAGACTAAACCAGAGACTGTTGCACAAACAGGTTCAAAAGTTTTTAATACAGATAAAACTACTCTATTTAATTATTGATAATTTAACAAATAGTTAACCTTTCCATATTTATATTTGTATCCTAAGTTCAAAGTTTCAGAATAAAATAGAGAAAGAATATCAGCCGAACCAAAGTAGAATATTTTTTGTAAACCATAAAACATAATTGATCCACATCACTGACACAAGCAATTAATGGTAGACTGTAGACACATCAATTCAATTAGAATAATAAAGGAAATAAAGAAGTACTGTAGTGAATTAAATACAATTAGGATTCTGCCTTCTTTTATGTGAGTTTGTATTTCTGCCCTGTTATTTTAAAAAAAAAAACACCTCAACTGAACTATATGTGCTAGGAACCTTGAGACTTAATAACTTTTTCTTCACTTTTTTTGTGTTGTCAAGGATGGCACCAAAAACCTTAAATAACTAAATCTATGGACTATGACTAATACTAGTTCTGCTTAGAGCAGGCTGGCTGAAATCACTGGGGCTTAAGTTAATTAAAACTAATTAGTCCCAGTTCTTTTAATGGGTATCCTCAAAGTAGAACTAACTTTGGATTTAGAAATATACAAGTATATTTACTAAATTAGTAATTTTCATAATTTGATGAGGTATTTGACAGCTAAGTCCTGCCATACTGTACTGGGTTAATTTCATTCACACATTATTTGTCACATATAAAGAATGAGATTGTAATGTTGCCTTTGCTCGAAAGCCAGTCATATCTGACTCTAGGGTTCAGTGCTCTTCTCTGTTTATAGCCAAAGAGCCAGTGCTGTCTGCATCTCCAGGTGTTTCTGTGGACATGTGGCAGGCATGCCTCAACACCAGAGTGCATGGAATGCTATTTAATAATATTCAGTCATGATAATAATAAGAAAAAATTAACTTATTTTGACTGATTTTCAAAACTACACCTAATATTTTAACAAAATTTTAGAGGTTTTTTTGTTTTTGTTTTAATCATAGTACAGGTATTATCAAGTCATGGCAATAAGAAATGGTTAACAGTTTACTGATATCTGTGATCTATTTTTCAACCTTGCCCAAGGGATCCGATGGAGGATACTTTGGTGAGTCTTTGTCCTGGCCTAACATCATTGACAAGTGATGGGGCAACACTGCCTAGTTAGACCACTCAAGCCCCCATGCCTCAACAAAGCTTTCACCTAATTGTGTGTGTGAATGATCTAGCCAGATGTAAAAAGACTATTTCACTTCCCCAATCATTCACAAATGATCAATTAGACTCAAAGGATCCATTTGCATTTGGGCAGGAAGAGTACACTGAATGGCTCATCGCTCCTCCCTTCAAACAGGAACCAACACCTCTCCAGCTGATCCAGTAACACCTAAATAGGCATTCTGGACAGGCCCTGAGTTACACTACAGAATTTATGACCACAAAAATTAGACCTAGTTTATGAAGTTACCTGATTCTTCCTTTCCATCCTTACTTTTTCCTTACCTAGTCTACATATCAGTTCTATATGACTCAATAAAACTTTACACTTTCATGCAGAGATGGCTTCTGCAGTGAGTCAGGAGTGACACCTCACTCCCATGTTTTAGGTACATCACCTAGTCATGATCTGCCAATGTTTTTGTTTCTTTCTTTTGGGATAGGTATTTTGGGTGAATTAATTTTGCTTTAATTCTAATCTCTCAGTCCTCGAGGGATATTACAATATTTTGTATTTTGCAGCCTTCTTAGCCCACTTAAAAATGAGAGCAAGGAATGCTTTTTAAAAAAAAATAAATATTGAAACACAAAGTGGTGCTTTGGCATGCATGTTAATCTTCATTTTGATACTCTAGCTATGAACAGAGATATTAAATTTAAAGGACTGCATTTAAGGGTTAAGAATGGAGTTTATGTTGTATTTTATTTATTTAATTTCTACCCTACCTTTCTCTCTGTAACTGAAACACTTCCCATTGACTAAGTCATGCATGTTTCAGTGTTCAGCCTAGATACTGCATTGTAGTAGAGGTGGAACAGATTTTCCTTCTGCCTATGGCAACAGGTACTGTACAGTGAATCAGGCTGATGCTTGAACTTGAAATGTAAACGTTTTTTGCCCTGAGTTTCTGCACCAAATTTCACTCATACATTCTTCAATTTTGAAAGAGTAAATATATAATGAACACACAAAATACAAAACAGGCTATTAAACTAAAAAACTAAGTTTGGTGAGCCATTTAACATTCATAAGAACATAAGAACAGCCTTGCTGGAACAGGCCACAGCCCATCCAGTCCAGCATTCTGTCTCACACAGTGGCTCACCATTTGCTTCAGGGTATTCCCAAGCAGATGCCTTCACCTGCTTAGGATTCCCTGGAAATGGCATTGAGAGAGATCCTGCCTATCTCTCCAACCCGGAGGTTGTCCTTAGGTATCCATAACTATAGTCATTGATATCCTTGTCCTCCATGAACTTGTCTAATCCTTTCTTAAAGCTGTCAAGACTGACAGCTGTCACCACTTCTTCTGGCAGGGAGTTCCATAGACCAGTGATCCTCTGGGTGAAAAAGTACTTTCTCTTATTTGTTTGAGAACTAGTACCCAAAAGTTTCATGGAGTTCCCCCTAGTTCTAATGTTGTGCGATAGGGAAAACAGTTTTTTCCTTATCTACTTTGTCCATGATTTTATAAACTTCAATCAGGTCACCTCTTAGACGCTGTCATTCAAGAGTGAAGAGGCCCAACTGTTGCAGCCTCAGATGGTAAGGAAGGTGTTCCAGTCCCCTAATCATTCTCGTTGCCCTCCTCTGCACTTTTTTTTAATCATGATTGTAAGGTTGAAATAACCAATACTGCGCTGTACATAATGACAGGTGTTCAGAAAATAATGCTTAGAAGAGAAAGCGAACAGCATAAATACCACCTACTTATGAGCCAGCTTTGTCCCAGCTTCTGCCAACCTAGCAGTTCGAAAGCAAGAAATTGCAAGTAAACAATAGGGACCACTTCCGTGGGAAGGAAACGGCATTGCATGCATTCCATGTCTAGTAATGCCATGTCTAGTAATTCCATGTCTAGTAATGCTGTTTTGAGAGAGGAGGATTTCAAATCCCAGAATTCCCCAAGAATTCCCCAGGCAGAATTCTGAGAATTCTGGTTCATGAACAAAAACCTGGTGATACCCTTCATTTCAAGCCCCCTCAAAGCCTTCTTCTAACCCAGGAGTTCTCAACCTTTTAAAGCCGAAGGCTGGGTCATTCTCCCTCAGACAGCTTCGGGGGCTGGATGACCATTTTGCCCTTCCTCCACTACATGGCACTTCCTGGTGTGGTGGAGACATGGGGAGGGACACGTGAAATAGTATCATGGGCCACATTTGGGTCACGGGCCGCAGGTTGATAATCCCTGTTCTAAGCCTTCATTTCTTGCTGCAGTGTTTCCTAGTGGTGGTGGTGGTGGTTCATCCAGAGAAGACCTCTATCTATAAATATAAAGCAAGGACGTACATTTGTATATCTTGGATGCAGCCCCACACCCTGCAACCCATCCCCCTGACAACCAGATGGGGCCTACCTTGCATGTCCCACCAGTCAAAGAGGGGGTTCCGGAAGCCGCGGGTGGGGTGTAGTCCCCACCAGCAAGGGTCGCTGGTTGCACGTCGCCGGTGTGACATTGGCATGCCTCATCACCAGGCAACCACAGCTGGTGAGGGTGTTTTTCGGTGCACCAGTACTTGCCAGCGCGCATATGTCACCACAGGGTTTCTGCAGTCTGCAATGGACCAAAGGCCGCCTCCTGAAGCCACTGCCTGCCAAGGTGCTGATGTGGACAACCTCCGCAAGCTGCGGCCTGGCGAGGCAGCCCCGTAGTTGTCACCTCAGCCCTGCCGCGCCACCCAGCCTCAGCCAGGGATGGACAGCCCACCGGGACAATGACAGAGTGCACAAATTACCAGGGGACCACCCGCTGCAGAAGGTAAGGTCAGCGTGGGAGAGAGGGGTCCCTGCTATCTCCCTGGCCCAGGTTGGGTCTGTCCCAGATGAAGGATGGGCACCTCTGCTAGTAGACCAATAAGACTATCACCCCCAGCCACAGAGAAGGTCCTCTCTCATGTCCCCATCGAGTGTTCCTCTGACAACAAGGGGACTGAAAGAAGGGCTCCCTCTAAAGATCTTAAGAACTGAGTAGGCTTATATGGAAACCAACTATCTACCCTTAAAAACAGGAAAAAAATAAACTAAAATAGAATCAGTGTGGCAAATGTCATATCTGGATTAAACTCCTTACCTGATACAATTGTTAATACCACAATGTTTTTGGACATGCCATTTTGAATAACCAAGGAGATTCATCTGTACTATGTATTTCAATAATTAAGACCAAATATGTTTTTCTTATTCACATTTAAACCCTTGCTCACTGCTATTTTAATTGGCCACCTACCTTGTGCTTTAAAAGCAATTATTCTGCAGTAATGAGAGCTTTATGTGACACATAAACAATCCTCCTGACAGATGTTTTAAGAAGCTTTTTAACACATCCACATGCCACTGTGTGTTTTTTTTAAAGTGTGCATGAGTAGGAAGTGTATCAAATCTGCCAAAAAATTTTTTGGTAGAAAGCATGTAGGTGGTTCAGAAAGCTAGGTGACTGTAAATCAAAACAGTTTACTATTATATATATATATATATATATATATATATATATATATATATATATATATATATATATATATATATATATATATATATATATATATATATATATATATATATATATATATATATATATATATATATATATATATATATATATATATATACTGATTTCACATTAGTTTATTTTTGATATACCAAAATATGTGAAGCCAGGAGCATCATGCATATTAGAACAGATTAACAAATTGTGTTACTTACACAATGTGATAAATATTTTTCAATATAGCCAACAGTATACAAAACTCATTCGTGTAATCTTGCTATCATAAAACACATAAGGAGAAAAGTATATTATAAAACCTTTAAAAACCTAACAGAATTTCCAGTGCTAACAATACATAAGTTTGTAAACTCCAGCCCATAAAATCAGTAGGCTGTCAAAAACCAAGAACTTTGGAGATGTACTGTATAGGAAACATTCTTCCTATATTAAAGGTGACTAAGTCCCATTTGCTATACAGTTTGAAGAAAAATAGTTGTGTTTTTATTTTATTTTTCCTTTTTTTAACAGTTGCTTGCTCCGATATACATACACATTCATGGGAGGTTTGTGCCAATGTATCAGAAGTAGATTTTCTATGCCCTTTCCCTCCTGTGCTACACTGCTAGTTAAAGTGAGGCTAATTAAATTTCAAAATGTCTGAGAATGAGTGCTTCCTTTTTTTATACAATCTATGAATGATTCTACGAAATGTTTGACATCTGAAAAAGTAGATTCATTTCCAGATAACAGTAAATAAAAACTTAGCCAACTGAGGTTTTCTTGCATGAAACAGGAAAAAAATATGCTCACATCAACAACATTATATATTTTTTTACTTTTGTTCATCAGAAAATTGTCAATCATCAATATTTATGCAAACAATTATTATTTTTTGCATGAATCAGAAAATAATGTTCATGCTAAAAACATTTATATGAGCAGTTATTTGGGAGAGGTTGGGCTACATAAGGTAATAAGATGTGGTACTTCAAGCACATTCCTGAATATGAACAAGAAAATTCCTGTTGACTTTGAGGAGAGATTTTTTATGAATAGGTTTTGGGAGACTGTAATCCACTTTGGCAGCCTGGGAAATATATGCCCAATAAAAGTTGTTGGTCTCTCAGGTACCACGATCACTGGGCTACATTTCTTCGGCAACTAACTAACATAAATACCAGCCTGGTAACTTCTAAACATGTTTATTTGTAAACAGTGATGAGCTGCAATTTTTTTACTCCCCACACCCTGGGCGTGGCTAACTCTGTGGGCGTGGCTAACCTCTGTGGGCCACGCCCACTTGGCCGGCCACACCATGGCCTGGGGTAGGGAGGTGGGTGTGGCCAACCAAGTGGGCATGGCCTGGGGGAATTTCCGCTACCGGTGCCCATGCACCGGTGGGCACCTGGAGCAGTGCATCACTGTTTGTAAATAAGTTCCATTGTGTCAGGGAACCTCACACCCAGACAAGTGTAAATAGGCTGTGTAATATTAGCATAGAGGGTTGAATACAAATGAGGTCAAGGCAGATGGTGGGTGTTCTAGTTGAACATCTAGTTCTACTAGAGAAATTATATTGTGTACCCTCTGTACACAATAATGAGCTGCATATTGCTTCAGATGTTTGAAAATAATCTGGTGTCTGTATAATATCTGGATAAATCTGAATATAAATAAGGTCTTGGAGACAGATGTTTTCTTCAAAAGCATACATTGTTATATCGTATATTGGGCCTTCTTTCAACATAATAGCATTTGTTCCTAATGTGAAGCTTAGTCTACAGAAGGTTAGCACCTCAATCACTCGTTTATATGGTTTCCCCGTGCCCGGTTGGGCATGGGACGGCTGGGTAGAGGCCTCTTGAGTGAGAAGGCTCCTAGCGGTGGCCTCTGTGGGCAGCCATATCAAGGGGGGTGAATAAATTATAGGGCTATAGGGTTTGATTCACCCAATTAACATGACCTGACCAGCGATCCTACCAAGATAGCATTTCGCTGATCCCAGTTATCTATCAGAGTGATTCAATCATCTCCGAGACATAGTAATCTCCGGCACAAATAGGGCCATGTTGACCCAGCTACTAATCCCAACACAATGGTGTTGCCCCTGTCAATGTTGCCCCAGTTAATTAACTTCCCCAAGAGAGTTTCCCAATTAACCTGAGCAAATAGGTGATGTGATTTTCTGTCAGATGACCATTCCTACCATGCACAGCCTTCTGCATAATATATACTGATGGTTTTCCCTCAATAAACTACTGGTCTTCGCTCCATCTTGCCTCGTGTCGCTCCTTTGACCAGTCTCCTCCGGGATCCTAAGGGCCTCCTCACGGCCCAATTCCTACATCTGGTGACCCCGACGTGATGCTACTCGTGAGTAAGAGGACCCCGGAGAGGTCTACTCGTGAGTAACGATCCACGCGGTCCGGTTCAACGCCTGAACCGCGACCCGTTGTCCCGGAGGACTGCGCGGCACTCTGGTCGGCAGCCAGCCGGACAGAGGAGTGGCCGCGGCGAGGCATTCCCAAGAGACTTTCCTACCTACCTTTTTCCCGGCTTTGGGGAGGTTCGCGAAGGGAAAAACGCGTTCCGGTCAGGGCAGGCTGTGAGCCCCTGACATTGCAGTGGCCGCCGAGGGCCCGGGACAGGAAGATCCACGCTCCGACAGCTACCCCAGACACTCGTCGCCAGAACTGTTACCTGTAAAAGGACGCGTCGACTCTCGGCCCGAGAAGGAAACTTCGAGGGACCCATCACAGGTAATATGGGGACTTGCTCTCATAGACCAAGTCCGTCCGCTAGCCAAAGAACTCGTGAGGAAGAGTTCAGAATCCTGGCCAGGGTTTTTAAGTTGCGATTTCACAGCGGAGAGCTAGCGAGACTTTTGGCGTACCTCAGGGGACACTGCCTACTTTACCCAGAAGTAGGTACGTTAACCTTGAAGCTCTGGGATCAGATAGGAGACTGCATCCAGCAACCCCCCAAAGCTCCAGGCAAGGTAGTCAGTACCTGGAGCAAATGTAGGAAACTCTCAGCAGAGGTAGACCCAGTCCGGATAGAGACCCAGAAAACCCCAGCGCAGTCAGAACCATCAGCCCCAAGAAGTCTCTATTCGTCATTTCAGCTTAAGCAGGGCAGTATAGGGAGCATTCCCTCAGTGACAGCTGCAGACGTCACTGAAGGAATTCATGGTATGAGAGGCCTTGGCGCTTCTCGGACAGTTAAAAGTTCCCTGCAAAGAAAGAGCTCCATTCAGCGCATGGGTAAGGAAGATCCATTCTCGGGGAAATTGCCAGTGGCACAATTAGCTAGCGCCCAACTGCTGTGCTCAGCCCATCTGAAGGCAGACACACGTTCAGGCAGGACTGCTCAGCGCCCATTGCTCACGGAAACCTGCATGGCCCCTGGCCACGCAGGGCTCCAGAGCAGACCCATTACCACACTCAGGCGCAGAGCAGTGCCAAAACCCCAAGGCGCCTGCTTCCAGTGTGGAAAAGTGAGACACCTTAGAAGAGAAAGCCAATCTAGACCAGGCAGATCTTCAAAAGGTTGTCTTAATGCCAAATGGCCACCCTGGCATGCATCTGGCCCAGGCTAGAAAGGAGGCAGCCATCGCCCTGGCCATGCCAGAAGAACCATCCCAGCAATAGTACCCCGAGTTCCCCCAGGGCACAGGCAGAACCTACTTGTCTCACCTTGGGAGTAGCCCAGAGAAACTTGCCCCTAAGTAAAAGCACCCAGATGGTTGGAAAATAGCCAGCTGTGTATTAGCCATCTCCTCATGTGTAGTATAGAACGCTGCAGATCAGGGGAGGAATGTGTGAATGCGTAAATAGATGTGTGTATGTGTGGTGCACCACTGAATGTATGTCTGCAAGAACTGCGTATGATTGCAAAAGCCTTGTCTCTATGACCACAGTATGACTGAAAAAGTGTTCCTTGTGTGTAACTGCGTGGCAATGTCACTGTGAAATATGTGTTAAAACAGTTTGCACTCTGTTCATGGGCAGGAGCTATTTAAACTTTGAGGAAGCATGATGAGCAAAACCCTTTGCCTTGCCTGCTTAGCAGCCTAGGCAGGAGAGGGGGGGGGATGGGGCAGGGTGGTTCCTCCCCCTTCCCTTGAGACTCTTCTCTTTGTCAAAGGGTTAAGCCTCTCTTGGAAACCGGTTTTGCAATCAGGAAAACAGATTTTTTCTTTTCAGAAGCGCGATCTGAAAACTAAAAATCACTTCTATGAGTTTTCCTCACTGTATCATAAGCTATGGGGCCCCTCCCTACGTCTGTGTTCCTCAAAACTCCATCTCTGTGTTTTAAGGTTTTTTTAATATCTCTTAGCGTCTTGGAATCTCACTAGGAGTGAGAGAATCGCATTGTCTTCATGTGTGTACTGTGTTATCATCTTGTAACCTCGGTTCTCAACCTTTGAAAGTCAGGGGCCAAATTCCGGGGCCTCAGGCAGCTCTGGGGTCCGGACAGTCATCCTGCCCTTCCTTCGCCACACAGCCCTTCTTGGCTTGGCGGGGGGGAGTGGCAGAGCAACATGGGCCACATCTGGCCCACTCGCCCACATCTGGCCGCAGGTTGAGAATCGTTCTAACTCTCCTTCATTCCCTCAAGGAAGACACTGTTCTGGTATTCTGTGCAAAGTAACTCGCTCATTGTACCCCTTTCACAGGAAAAAGCACGCAAACATTCTTGCGCTCTGTATGTTCAGAAAATGCTTACCTCTTTACAGGAACAAAACTAACCAATTTGTTTCCTTCTAAGTCTTAAAATTGTTTCCTTTCACAGGCTCCAAGAGTAATTACTGAGAGGGATTTTCTTAACAAGAGGATCCCAGCCAGTTGCCTTGGTTACCTGACTTAATCTGATTTCGTTATGATAAGAGTTGTTGCATTCTCATGGTGCTAACTTCTGACTTGTCTTTCCTCCTTTTCTCCATTCGCCAGTGGAACTCCCTGCTGGGAATGCTAAACCTGTTGTCTTTTCATTTTTTGTGTATTATTTCCTTACAGCTGGCACGTCATAGTTGGCTTGTCTTTAATAAGTCTTAGTAGGTCATTTTAAGTATGGCACCTGGTCCACAGCACCCTCTCTAGTGAGCAGACACATTTTTCAAACTTCAGAGCACAGAGGAAGGATTAGTCCCTGAGCTCCTGAGAATGTGCAGAGTGCCACTCATTAGTCAGGACAGCCTAGGACCATTTTAAGAGTGCAGTCAGGTCACACCCTCAATCAGATACAGGCATTTTCAGGCCACCCCTTCCCTTTTTGCTGCTAGTCTAAGCACAGGCAAAAGGCTAAAGCCAGCATCTGGCACCCTTCTCACAGGAGCACCAGAATCGCTCCAGTGAAAGTGTGCATGCACACCATGAATGGATGTGCGCAGGGGGGCCTTCTTGAGAAATTTACCCAAGGGAAGCCCGGCGCTTCATGCGCCAAGGTTTGCCATAAGACCCCAGACTCGTCTCACTTCTAGCAGACAGTCACCTTGTGTGGATGAATGTCACTGGTTCCCCTTTGGGGGGGCTAGGACAGTTTTCACTTATGGGGGTCAACCCACGAGGGACAGAGGCCATCCAGGTGTGGCACATGGACGTCACACATCCCCACATTTTGGCAATTGGCAGTACATGGACGTTTGCATTAAAACCTTCCCACAGTTTGTTTGGGTAACAGCACAGGAGGGAGAAACGGCTCCCCATGTGGAGCAGCATCTCCTTTCCCACGGCCAAGGGCGAACGTCGGCACACGACGTCCCTTGACGCCCCAGCTTATAGCTCCAGGCAGCTGGCCACCTTCAGGGCCACCTGGGATATTAAGCTCACTTTTGGCGTTCCTTACAATCCGCAGGAGCAAGCGATTGTGGAACGGGTCTATCGGACGCTTAAGTCCTGCATTGACTAACAAACAGAAAGGGGGGAAACCACGTCCCATAGTTGCACAGCAATTGCTATCCTATAAGTGCAAAAACCAACTAACTCTTTCAGAATTTTTATCTCCCAAACAAGTCTCTTCCCCATGCAGGTCCCAGAGGCCAGAATCAGACCCGGATGATTGCAAAGAGCAGCACCAGTCACTGTCCTGGATGTCGTCAGCTGTCTGTCTGCCCTTATGACTTACATCTCCAAAGACATTTCTATGAACATTTTTGCATACTCAGTGCTACTTCTGAGGACCATGCTTTTCCCCAAAACAAGACTCTTCCAAACTCAAGTTACACAGGAAACCCCACCAAGAAGAGAAGCCTCATCCTTCGAAAAACTGCTGAATGTCTTTTTATTATCTGTAGTTGCTATTATTTATTCATGCCTTGTACAATGCTCCAGTTGGGATTTGCAAGGGACACTTGAATTTCTGTATATTGTTAATAACGGCCAGCTTCCACCAAAGGAAGCCAGACCGGCCCATGCTTGCACCGGCCCATTGCTTGGAAAGATTGAGCACCCGGTAGCCGGCAATCCCCAGTTAGTTTCACACCTCCCCATAGGTGCTAGAAAGACATTTGCACAATGCCAGAAGCTGCAGAGATAGCTTAGAATCTCCCCAGGTCACAGTAAGAGATCAATGACACATCTCATTATCTTGCCTTGCTACAGAAAGCAGTCTGAATTCAGACCCACAATTCTGAAAAACCAGGCTGTGGTCAGTATATTCAGCGTGTCAGGCTTAGCCATCGGCAACGCTCGGAGAATTATACCTCCTCAGCAATAGCGCTGCTCAGCCAGGAGCAGACAGAGCTCTGCCATGCCATACTGGATAATCAAGCAGCTATCGATTATCCCCTGTGGTCACATCATTTGGGCTGCAAGTGTGTCCATGGCATGAGTTGCTTAAATCTCGCAGACTATACCCACAAGATCCAGAGCCAGCTCACCGACCTCCACACCCCAGCTAGGGGCATCAAGGAGGATTCTTCATGGGGGTGGCAGGACTCCCTGTGGTTGTGGTTCCCATGGGGCTGGCTTCAGACGACACTCAAAGTGATTGTGGGGGTGGTAATACTGGGCACAACAGTGTGTTGTTTCATGCAATGTATTCCCTCACTGCCATCGAGATGTCCCCCATGGTGGGAACCCCAAAGCACCATCAGCTGATGACCGCTTCTGCGCAGGGTCGCTGGTCAGGCTCTTAATATAAATAAGTAAGGGGAGATATGGTTTCCCCGTGCCCGGTTGGGCATGGGACGGCTGGGTAGAGGCCTCTTGAGTGAGAAGGCTCCTAGCGGTGGCCTCTGTGGGCAGCCATATCAAGGGGGGTGAATAAATTATAGGGCTATAGGGTTTGATTCACCCAATTAACATGACCTGACCAGCGATCCTACCAAGATAGCATTTCGCTGATCCCAGTTATCTATCAGAGTGATTCAATCATCTCCGAGACATAGTAATCTCCGGCACAAATAGGGCCATGTTGACCCAGCTACTAATCCCAACACAATGGTGTTGCCCCTGTCAATGTTGCCCCAGTTAATTAACTTCCCCAAGAGAGTTTCCCAATTAACCTGAGCAAATAGGTGATGTGATTTTCTGTCAGATGACCATTCCTACCATGCACAGCCTTCTGCATAATATATACTGATGGTTTTCCCTCAATAAACTACTGGTCTTCGCTCCATCTTGCCTCGTGTCGCTCCTTTGACCAGTCTCCTCCGGGATCCTAAGGGCCTCCTCACGGCCCAATTCCTACACGTTTCCCTGTGAATATGTTAAAGACAGGGTGAAAAGATCTCAAATGATAATTTTAACTTGAAAGATGCAGCTGTTTTTATGTGTGTTACAATAACAGCAACAAATTGATGCATTGAATCAATTAACTTGGCTAAGATTGTGAGCTGGTTATTTAGCGATGGCCATTTTTGCTATTTAGTGGGTGGCAGTTACATATTTTCTATGGAATCCTGAATAACAAATGTTCAACTTGTTTGTTTACTTCGAGAGAGAACTCCTGCTCAGCTTAGTGGTTTACTGGGATGTGAAACCAAATAAAACTGACCTAGTTTTTTATCCACACGGGCATAAAAGTGTGCTTGAGCATGTTGTTCAATCTGAAGCACAGTGTACTAAATAGTTACCAAAATGGCACCAACAGCTCTTATGTTGTGATAATCTGTGGATGAAATTTGAGGCATCCAATTATTCCTGTTCATAGATAGATACATATTTAAAATGCAGAATGCTGAATTATACCAGTCCTATTGTGTGTATATATGGGGGTGTGGTAGGAATCAAATGTAAGTGAAACAAAGAATACCTTCAAACTTAACACAGCACTAGTGGATGAAAATGAAATTAAAATCCTCAGTGGTGTAGTTCTGGTGGATTACACTTTTGTGCAAGGGGACATAATTGACTGTGCTAGTATGTTGCAACTGTTTGCAGCCTCAGTTGTATGATGTCTTGAACAACGTCTTGCCCACGTGCATTGGCAGCAAATGCTATGCTAACTCTGCACATGCGTGGCTGCTAGTGCTATATGTAAAATGGGAAATAATTGTCACATGATGGAAAAACCCCTAGGAATGGAACTTGGAAGAGATAAAACCACCAATATGGCTAGTTCTTCTTTTGACTGATTTATTAATTCTATCTTGTGTGCTTATATCACTCCCACTTAAATCACTACAAAGGTTATTACATGTTTTTAACTGAGAAGAGAGCCAGTGTGGTTGGTTGTGTTTGTTGTCACCTGCAGTGTTCCATTACATACAGTCTTTAGTTGACAGACCAAACAGTGACCATTTCCTTTTCGATTGACCCTAAGTTTTCAACAAGCACAATCTGGGGTTCTAACAGAGTGCAAATTTCTGGATTTTATACAAGGAGAGAAACAGATTAAACAGGACCTTAACATTGAAGTTAATATAAGGCAGATGCAAAATACAGATAATCTCCAAGAGCTACGTCACCATGATATTTATGGGGCTCTGAGCATTTGCAAGGTATACAAGGATATAATACATAAAATCAGATCTCATTTGATTACTGTCAAGAAACATGTTTAATCACAAGTAGGACTTCTGCCCACAAGTGGTTGGTTACTGCTTCTGAGCTGCCACACTCCTAGCTAAGAAACCTGGGATATTAGATTAGTGTAGATAAGGTAGCACAAGCCAAGTAAACATTCCAGTCATCTTTGGGTAAGTATCTAGGCATCACCCTAAATCATACTTTGGCATTTAAATCACACCTCCTAAAAACCACAGCAAAAATTAGAATGAGGAACAATATCATACAGAAATTATGTAGCACAACTTGGGGATCCTCAGCCACTACTTTACGAACTTCTGAATTAAGTATAATTTACTTCACAGCAGAATACTGCACTCCTTTTTGGTTAAACATTTAAGCAAGGTTGATGCACACCTGAAGAACACCATGCACATTATATCCAGAACAATTAGGTCCACACCTACTTACTGGCTTCCAGTGTTAAGTAACATTCCTCCACCAGAACTTCGCAGAAAAAATGCTCTTTTAAAAGAATACCACAAAATAGTTCAGAACTGCCAGTAAATTCTGACATATTAGACCTGAATATCAACAGACTCTGCTCAAGACATCCACCTTTATCCAGCACCACTGGATGCATGGAGAAGAGATTGGTTGGGGAAAGTGCCACTGGTTGACCAAAACCAGTACCAGAATTTTCAATCTGTAACTGAAACACCACCTGGTTTTGGTCAACCTCGCAAGTTTTGGGCTAGCCTTAACAGAATACGTATAGGGCATGGGAGATGTGCAGATTTTTGCATAAATGGAGGAAACTACCATCACCAGCATGTGAATGCGGGGCACTACAACAGACTGTGCAACATATTATACAACAATGTAACCTTAGAGTTTATGTGGGCAATAGAGACATTTTTTTAAGTGCGACTCCTGGTGCAATCGAATATATAAATTGTTTAGATGTTTGCTTATAAATTAATGTTTAGTTTTATATAGTTTATATATATTTCTTTCTTGTTATATGTTGACTCAATGTGTACAAATGTCATACGCTAAATAAATAACTACTCAGACAAAACCAAGGGTGTCCAGATGTCCTGGTTCGATAGGAATTGCAAATCCAGGGTGTATGTGTGTGAGAGAAAATTGACAAGATAAAATGAAATATACACATAGGCTAAAATCCTTAACATTTAGAGGTCATATTAGGAGCATTTCCTTAAAGCTGCTGCTTTTAATCCCCATGTAACATACTGTATTACCAATGTGTCAAAGCTGATTCTTATGCAAGATTTGCTGTCACTCAGTTGAGATAAATGTGTCATTGGCCAGACTAATGAATTATTGAAGAATATTCTTAAGCAAATCAATAGTTTATAAATCAAAAATAAAAACTGTCAGCCAGCAGGACAGATGAGGCTTCATGTACTCAGAGTGAGTTCAGAAAATAAGCTCTAATCCAGAGGTTCACAACCTACAGCCCATGGGCTGGACCCAGCCCCCGACACCATTCCATCCGGCCCAATGCTGATGACCCTGGAAGAGGAAGCGGATGCATTTATGACTGCTGAAAACACACCCGTGCATGTGCAAATGTGCCTGCCACAGTTTACAGCAGTGTTTGTGGCAGGGGGAACCATGTGCCTGGCCCACTCACCTGTTGGAGGGGGAGTTGTCCAGTCCATGGAGCAATAAGATGGAGAACCCCCTGATCTAATCTATATTTATTTGGGAGTGAACCTTACTAAAATCAACTGGACAGGTAGTTTTAGGTATGTTCACCTTTAAGAAATACTGTATATAGGAATTTCATGAGAATGTTAAAGTTTAGCAAAGTTACTCTTCTGGACTACCATTCCCAGAATGCCCTAGCCAGAATGGCCATTGGTAGTGTAAAGAGGTGATTCTACCAATCTCTGACCAATACATTCATCTGGTAGAAGAATGTTTAAATATCTGAGCACAGTAGAATTATTATACATAGAAATAAAACACCCAAACATTTAGAGAAGTTGCCGCTTGTCTAAAATAAAGACAGAGTTCAGTTTCATGTTATTCATCTTGAAGTATCGGCCGACTTCATATTGAATTTTACACCAAAAATATATTCTGGAGTGGTTTAGAAAGTTCAAAAGCAGCAGAAAAGCAGAGAGTGCATAGAAAGACAAGAGCGAGAGATGTTCACAAGAATATTACACAAGTATACAAATAGGGTAACACTGTTTAAAACAATGACCCAGTTCTGAAAATTATTATCTGTCCGTTTTGTGCTCCCAGAGCTACAATTTAGCAGTTACAAATTACATTAAGAAATGAATTATTGCATCCATGAGTCTGATATGGGCATTTTTTCTTATCCACAGGTTGAAAATATTCAGTTAAAATCCATGAAATATGTAATCTATACCTATTTCTAAGACACATTACCAGAACTGGTCACTAGAGGCCACTATCAAATTGAGAAGAAATGGCCTTCCAATGAACACTGTTTTTGCCAGAGGCATTTCATGAGCAAACATGAAGATTGGCAGAGGCATTTCTAGCCCACTCTCCACTAAGAGTTTGCTGCTTTCTGCAGCTTTAGTCATCTGTAGAAAATATTGGAACACATCTCCTGCATAAATAGGTGGAGGAGCTGTATATTAATGCAAAGGATGGTAGCCTTAAAAAGTATTACTATTTATTTTAAAAATTATTTTCAGTTAGATACATTTTAAAGATCTCTGGACAGTACCTTAACCTTACACACATGGAAGCTTTCTCTAGTAATTTGTACTCCCTGATCATGTGAGAGGAAGCTAAGCAGTAGTGCGGATTCCGCATGCCCAATTGGCATAATCAGCCCCTGGCAGAGGTTACACCGGCGAAGAAGGTTCCTGGTCACTGGCCCTTGCCAGTATGGGAATCGGGGGGGGGGTGGATTAATAATCAGAGGGTTGATTCACCCACATCTGACCTGACCGGCAATTCTGCTGAGAGAAGCAGATCACTAACCTCCGTTACGTATTAGGCAATTACTGACCCACAGATCAGCCCAAGCTCTAGTGCAAATAGAGGCCATATTTACTCTGGTGCAAGCCTCGAACAATGGTTTTCCCCTGTCAGTGTTTGCCCGAGTTAATTAACTTCCCCAAGAGAGATTCCCCATTAACCCGAGTAAATGGGTGATGTGATTTTCTGTCAGATGACGATTCTTTCCTGCATTGCCTTCTGATCTATATATGATGATGCTTTTCCCTCAATAAACCACTGATCTGATCTCGCTCCATATTGCCTCGTGTCGTTACTTGATCAGTCTCCTCCGGGACCCAACGGCCATCCTAGCGGCCCCGATTCTACACAGTAGCTAATCTCTATATCATTATAGTTCCAGCTTCTGTTATGAAAAAGTGATATGCCTCCCTGGGCTGGAGCTTCTGGTATTAATAAACTGAAACTGAGAGCATTCATGCCATTAAGAATATGATGAATAGAGCAGGAACCAGCTCTGGTTGTGGGACATGGAGAGAAGCCCACAGTAACAATAGTAACAGATTTATCCAGTAAAGACTAGGAACAATTGATGTTTTTTTTTTAAGATCAGCATTGAGAGATTTTCAGTTCTGAGTCTGCACAAATCCTGTATCTGGCTCTTAAAATGCTAGTGCACTTTTTTGTAGTTCTTGACTTCTCCTGGGTTTGGGTGAAGCTTGAAAGAGTAAATTGGAGGGTGCTCTTCAGAGTTTTCCTGCATATTGGAAGAAAATGAAGTCAACTCCTCAGATGGCAACATCATCTTTTGGGAGTCATGTGACAAGGACATAGAAGATGAGGTGAAAGTCTGAAGGATCAGAGGTTAGTTTTCATGCTTCCACAAAGATATTCTGACTTGAAACCTCAAACTCAGACATTTGGGCAATTTCCAAGACCTGCCCAACAGAAGCCTTAAATAGGTACTTCACTCTTCCTAATGGTTTAACCAGGTTCATCCCAGCTTCTGCATTAAAAAACAGCTACCTAAAATCACACACCATGATGATCCAAGCAAGCCACACAAACAGAAGTTTAAGAACTGGACCTCTGCCAATGTACACAGTAGAGTGCAACAACAGTAAAGCCTATGAGTTGCAAAGCATTGTTCTAAATTTAACACAGAACAGTAAATATTAGGGTAACAGGCTTTGCTTTATTTATTTATTTTATTTTTAAATTTTTATATTGCGCCCCCTCGCCGAAGCAACTCCGGGCGGCTCACAACATGACATAAAAACATAAAAACATCCTTAATTTAAAAAATAATCTAAAACCAATGCATTAAAAACCCACCCACCCCAACCACAGAAGAGGGAACAGTTATACAAACTAGCAGGCAGGGGTCATCTCCCCATTGGTGCCCTACACCTGCCTTGCCAGCCAGGTTTTAAGATCTTTCCTAAAGGGCAGCAATTCCGTCTAGAGCCATAAATCTATGAGCAGGAGGTTAAAATGAAGTTAAATGGTGTAGTTTAGTAGAATTAGAGTAGATGAATCATTCAGAAATATCTGGGTAGTGACAGAATGCACAAGCAGAATCCTCTGAAACTAGCACTTCAAATTATAAGCAATATCATATGACCCTAGTAGCAAAGGTTAGATGGACTTAACCAGACAATCCAGTTTACATGTCAATAGAAAGAGAGTTCCCTTTAGAGGAAATGACAGTCTTAAAATCTAAAATAAGCTTCCTCAGCATGCATTATCTAAATTATCCAGTTTTTATTTTGTAATTGGTCAATTGAAAGTGTTACAACTTTGCATTCATAAATCATGTCTCAAGCACATAGCACCGAAAAGCCTGCATGTCTGAAGGGATATGATTATAAGAAGAAGAAATACAGGTCAATTTAACAAGTCCAAATCAGATTAGGTCCCACCCCCAATCATTTCCTTAGTGTAGGTTTGGTGGGACTGGCCTGGGGAATGTTTTGTCCCCTTCTGTGGTGTCACTGCAGATCTGAGTGTCACAGGCACCCTTTTTATTCTCAGGAAGTGGTCCATTTGTTTCAATACATCACATAAAAACTACCTACTGTAGTAAACAAGTATTCATTACATATCTAAAATATCGTCTAATCTTATCTTTAGTCTTAGCTTTTATATGAACTATGCCAGTTGCATTCTGGCATGTCCCCATCCAATTTGCCCTCATGGCTTCTCTTCTGCTTATTCCTGTGTTGTTTCTGCTTTCAATTTGTATTTTAAGCTCCTATTGTAATTTTCTGCTACAAATCCCACCTCGCACCTCAACATGGTACTTAGCCATCTGACAGCTATGGTGGCTGGGGTGTAATCCCCTGGCAGATTCAACTGTGCTACAAAGGTGTCGGCTAGCAGTCCAGAACAGTTCTCCATTCTGGAACCGCAGGTCAGCTAAATGGGGTTGGGTATTCAGACAATGTACAGTAATACCTTGGATAACGACTGCACCAGATAACGACCACATCGGATAACAACGCGGTTTTTATGCACACATGATGCATCGCATAATGCTAAAAACTGCTAAAAATTGTCGTTACCCGAGGTATTTGGTACAGGAACCTCGGATAATGACCATTTTGGTCTTTATCCGAAGTATCACCCATTTGAATCGGATAGCAACCAAAATCGCATAGTGACCAACTTCATTGAATGGAGTTTGGTCGTTATCCGAGGTTCTACTGTACCTGGCAACTGTATTGCTCTGACATGGCCAACTTCAACATGATCTCAGCCAACTGTGTTGTCATATTTAAAATGGCTAAAGGAGCATAAAAAATACGGGTCTCAGTCCCCCGTGCACCATGGGACCCTGCTACGGAAGCAGCAGGACCTTCCAATGGCAAGAGCCCGCTATAATCTCCTGGGAGACAATGCTTTGATCTGCCACGTCAAACTAGATATGTAAAGTACAGATCAACCAAGTAACCAAGTAAGTACTGTAATTTTAAAGAGAGGGAAATTAAACTGAGAATGGAAGTAAACTCCATCAACATTAATTGATCTTTTCCCTAGGGAAGTATGAGTGGCAACCATTTCTAGTTTTCAGTCCAACTCCCCATATCTCTACAATCAATGTTACTTCAATAATCAAGAATGAGGAAGAGTTTGCTAGGCAGACTAAACTCTGTTTCACCAAACCCTGAACATGTGTCATTTGTATTTTACAGTAGAATGCTTATAGCATTTGGAAACAGATCACTTTTCTTCTCTGTAATTTATTCTCCTCAACCCAAGCATTCGAAACTTAATAAAAACTTGCTCAACTGTAAATATCAGGTACATCTTTTCCAAAAAGTTTGGCACGTTGCTCTCTTTTTCTCTCTGGCTATTTCCTAGAAATTCCCTTGGATTTAAAATGGAATCAAGAAGAGTTTGCATTACAAAAATGATCTTGCTGGCATTTGCTTTGTATTAATAATTGTAGAAGCAAGGAATTTAAAAGAAATAAATGCTCAAGGCAATATCATGCTTTCCTACTTCCTGTAGATACAGGAGCATATCTGGGCCACATAAAATTGTTCTCTTGAGGCTACCAAGTGCAAGTTCAGCTATTCTGCAAAAGCTTAAGCACATTCAAACTGAAGTCCAATATTGACAGCATTGCTAGATTATCTAATTTGGTCCTTTGCATCCAGAGGGAAGCCAGGGGCTCAGAGTAAACATTGTTTACTGCATGTCAGATATATATTTTATGCACTACTAAATATGTATGATTTAGAAACAGAACCTAACTATATCTAGCCAAAGCATAATAATATTTATAAAAATAGTGTAAGTAAAAAGTTATCTTGCAGGGCAGCAACAACAAATTTTTAGTGCACATACAAAATGATGTGAACTATGGAGACTGCTCTCACATACAGAAGCATATAAATAAACAGTATCTGGTTTTGACAGGGGCAAATGAGAAGTATTTTTATTTCCCATTTATTTTGCAGTACATATTGTTCACCAGCTTCTAGTTGGTTGTCTTCAATGTCCCTCACTTACCTTTAAGGTAAGTGGCCATCCAGTGGTTTTATTCGAAATAAAAATCACCTGGGTGTAATTTATACCCTTAGAGTTGGATAGGTGTAGAATGGAATGTAAAAAGAATGAAAATGATATGAGGGGGGCATAATGGTGTATGAAACCCAGTAGTAAAATCCTGAGATATAATAGGAAACTCAATTCATGCCCTCTTCAGCAAATTCCCAGTGCTGTTTATCAGGCTAAAGTCTGAATTCACCATAAGTACTTAAGCATCTGGTCTTTTCTGTTTCCACCCATGGGGATGAATTGTGATTGAACTGATTTTGTTTGTTTGTTTTTAAAGGAAATTGTGACAGTAAAATTAAAACAGTGAGAGCAGATGTAGGAGTAATTAATGAAATATATATATATATGGAGGTAGGGAAGCAAAGAAAGATTGGCACTAAAGCATTCTCAGCCAAAATCAAAAGGCCTTAGGATATGTTTGCATTCTTTTTTTAAAAAATAACCAGCATAAACAAGGTGTTGAAATCAAAAGACAGAGTTTTTGGTTCCCACTAAATGTCAATGAGCCAGTAATAGCAGAACATGCCAAATCTCATTATTATTCTATCTACCCGCCCTAGAAAAAAATCTGTTAACTTATTTGTATGTAAATAAAAACAGCTCCCTTTTCATTTAGCAAGCCTGTAACATTTTGGATTCTTGGTAACATGTGAACAGCTGTCTATAGAATTTTCTCAAGCAAGATAAGCATTTTGAGCAATTTGCTACTTACTGTTTTTATTGTTAACGTTGGTGATCAAATTGTAGAACATGCAAAGCAGTGGTCAGCAAAGCAGAAATGTAATATTAAACTGTAACTTAGTTGCTTCCAGTCTATTTATTGTGCAAAATTCAGGGTCACTTATGTGAAGTTTCTGGCTGAAGAATTCAAGGGTTGAATGTGCTGTTGCTAAATACCAGATCAGTGAGAAGTAAAACAGCAAACATCCAAAATTTGATCCTGAATTAACATGCTGATCTGACCTGCATTTAAAAAATCTAGTTGGTTGATGTTAGGATGCAGGGAGTGTTAGTTTGTCTTAGCTTTGCTCACCTGGGTTCTCTGTGGAGCATCAGGCAAGACCTGGTGGAGGAGGGGGAAGTGTCAGGGAGAAGACGTTGTAGCAGTCTATCAAAATGCAATCACTTCACTTCAAGCCTTGACCCCACAGTCTGTTGGATTTTAGCATGGATACCTGAGAGAGTCTGGCTGGACATCCCACTATGGTAATGAAGTAGACCATACAGCCAGCAACTCAATGCCGAGTGTTGATCAGGAGTAAATAACCTGACTCCCTAAAGGGGCCAATGGCTATGAGACCCTTTAGGCATACCTGTCAATCTTCCCGGATTGGCCGGGATTTCCCATTTTTCGGTGCCGATTTTCGCCATTTCCCGCCCGGAGCTGCCGAAACCCCGGAATTTGGCAGCGGGGGGAAAGGCGTTATTGTGCATCCCTTCTGTGCAGCTCGCTTCTATGCATGCATAGAAGGCTTTCACGCATGCGTAGAATCCTTCTACACTTGCGTAGAACCCTTCTATGCATGCGTAGAAGGCTTCTGTGCAGAAGGGGATCGTAGAAGCCTTCTACGCATGCGTAGAAGTGAGCTGTGCAGAACGGTTCTGCGCAAGTCGCTTTTACGCATGCGTAGAAGGCTTTTACGCATGTGTAAAAAGTGACCTGCGCAGAACGGTTCTGCGCAGGTCCTGGATTGTCTGGAGCTGCGGTTGACAGGTATGCCTTTAGGTGGGGTGATGGTCCCCTCAGTGGAGGAAATGCCACTGGAAACCACCATCATATTGGGCCCAACAGCAAAATGAGCAGAGGAGGAACCACTTCACTATTCTGATTCTCAATGGTCATGGAGGCGGAATTGGCTATGAAAGATGGACTGGCTGTGAAGGCACACCTTGTTAATATCCTCAAGGCTGCGGCAGTCCATTGCAGTCCCGGTGTTAAATCCTGCATGTCTCATATCATATGTGCTGCAGGAGATGGCTCTGTGATCACAGTGTATGGGTCATCTCATGGCAAGCTGGGATCCACCTTAAACAAATTCATGCCAATGGCATTTTTCCTGTGAAAATGATTTTACAATAGCACCCGTGGACAACGATGACCTGGGAGAGTCAAAGGACAGAAAAGTCATTCTATTGGTGTACGTCCACCCCTGTTACACAATACTCTTCCTTCTTTGACTGGCTGAGCTGGCCTCGGGTGGTGCTAGAGTCAGTTTATTGCAGTGCAGAACCTCAACACCCATGTTGAGACCCATTTTATCAGAAGAGACTCAGGATTTTATGTTTATCGTGATACCTATGAAACTGTCCAAGGTAGTATCTGGTATCATGGTATTGACTGTACCCAGAGCTCAGCCCCATTCCAAGATGGAGATTTCCAAGCATGGGGGAGACCTGTGACACATTCCTTAGAAGAATTGGTATTTAAAAACATGCTAGCCTTGTGGGCTGGAAGAAATGAAACCTAATTTATTTATTTATTTATTTGTTTGTTTGTTTGTACCCCACCCTCCTGGTGTAAACACCACTCAGGAGGGCCAAACAACAGAGGAGAAATGAGTTAAAACAGTTAAAACATTAATAATAAAAACGTTACTAAAATCCCCAGCTAAAATCTAAGTTAAAACACATAAACTAACACTTAACATTAAAAACTACCCATACCCTTCCTCCACCCACATTAAAACAGGATACCCAGGGCAGGCAAGATCCCCAACATAGGCTAGACAAGCCAGCGGGATTGGGTAATGGAGTCAAACATGCGACACACCCGCTGGCATAGCCAAGTCTTGAGCATCTTCCTAAAAGGGAATAATTCTGACTGGAGACACAGTTCTGGTGGCAGGAGGTTCCACAGGGCTGGGGCAGACACGGAGAATGCTCTCTTCCTGGTCCCAGTAGTATGTACTTCTTTCGCTGATGGGATCACTACAGAGCCCCTCCTGTCTGCCCTCATAGGACGGGCTGAATACCTTGGGGTGATGCGGTCTCTTAAGTACTCTGGTCCAATGCCATGAAGGGCTTTAAAGGTCAAAACCAGCACCTTGAATTGCACCCGTAGGCACACTGGCAACCAGTGCAACTCCTGAAGCAGTGGCGAAGCACGGGAGGGGGTGTTTCCAGCAGTTTTCAAGCATGCGCTAGTATGCCCCCTCCTAAAAAAAGCCATCGCTCGACCCTACAGTTATTCCAAATTTTAGACCAATCTCCAACCTTCCCTTTGTGAGGAAGGTGTTGGAAAAAGCAGTGGCACAGCAGCTCCAGGGGGTTCTGGATGATACGGATTATCTGGACCCATTTCAGTCAGGATTCAGGCCCGGTTATGATACCAAGACTGCATTGGTCGCACTCATGGATGATCTCTGGCAAGAGTGAGACAGAAGTAATCCTCCTGTTCTCGCTCTTCTTGACCTCTCAGCGGCTTTTGATACCGTCAATCACGGTATCCTTCTGGGCCGGGTCCAAGGATTGGGGGCTCAGGGCACTGTGCTGTCCTGGTTTTCCTCATTTCTGAGGGACCAGACCCAGTTGGTGTCCTTAGAGAGCAGGTTGTCCAGTCCTACGCCACCTCAGGGCTCGGCCCTCTTGCCTCTATTATTTAACATCTACATGAAACTGCTCAGTGAGATCTTCGTTCCCATGGGGTGAGGTACCATCAGTATGCTGATGATACCCAACTGTACATCTCGGCCCATGGGGACCCGAGTGATGCAGTCAAAGTCCTAACCAGGTAACTGGAGGCTGTGCAGGTCTGGATGGGGGACAACGGGCTTCAGCTGAATCCCGGCAAGACTGAGTGGCTGTGGGTTCAGGGCCCTGTGTTATCCTGGGAGCTGCCATCTTTGGCTCTGGATGGGGCATTGTTGCCTCAGACAGACCCGGTACGCAATTTGGGGGTCCTCCTCGATTCGCGGCTACTGCTCGATGAGCAGGTGTCAGCCGTGGCTGGGAGGGCCTTTGCACAACTTCGTGTCATCCACCAATTGTGTCCGCTCCTGGACCGGGACACACTGCTCATGGTCACTCATGCTCTGGTCACCTCCAGATTGGATTATTGTAATGTGTTCTACATGGGGCTGCCCTTGATGACCATTTGGAGGCTGCAATTGGTCCAAAATGCGGCTGCCCATGTAGTGATGGGGCATGGACATTATGCCCATGCCTCGCCACTGCTTCGGGAGCTCCACTGGTTGCCTGTTTGCCTCCAGGTGCAATTCAAGGTGCTGGTTTTGACCTTTAATGCCCTTCATGGCAGCAGGCCAGGATACCTTAGAGAACACGTTTCGTGTTCACGGAATGAAGAAGCAGACAAGTGAAGTAGTGAAATTTAGCTCTTTATTAGTGGGGTTTGAACACAGTTTGGATGGGGCAAAACTCGGACTTATATACACTATAAACAGTAACAGTAACAATAATACAACAAGCCCATTGGCTAACAGAGTGTGCACATTTTCAATCCACTTATTTGCATAAGAATAGATACATGAGAAAAGATACATTCTGCTCCGGTTAGAAAACACAGTTAACATACGTGACACCGCGTCACCCCAAGAATGTCAGCCCATCCTTCTAGGCAGACAGGAGGGGCTTAGTGATGGTCCCTTCAGCGAAAGAAGTACATCTAACTGGGACCAGGAAGAGAGCCTTCTCCGTGTCTGCCCCAGCCCTTTGGAACCTCTTACCTCCGGAGGTGTGCCTTCAGACAGAACTTCTCCCCTTTCGAAAAATGTTGAAGACCTGGCTTTGCCAGAGGGTGTGGGGCTCCAGAGGCTCCATTTCCCAACCCCGCTGGCTTGTTTAACTTTGTGGGGGAGTTTTTCTCTCTGTTTTGGGTTTAATGTTTGTGGAGGGAGGGCTAGGGTAATTTTATGGATAAAGCCAGTTTTAAGCTAGTTTTATGCTGTTTTTAATCTTGTCTTTTTAACTGAAGGTTGTGTAGGTGTTTTAATTGTAAATGTTTCTGGTTGTTTATATATTGTTTTTCACCAGGAGGGTGGGGTACAAATTTATAAAATAAATAAATAAATAAAATAACGCCCGCACCCCATCACTGCCCGGGCAGCTGCATTCTGGACCAGATGAAGCCTCTGAATAGTCGTCAAGACATGCAATACTGTATGATATACATGTGATACTGTATGGTCATTGGCTGGATTCCTTTAGGGGAATGGCAAGAGGGTGGAACATGTGTGTGGAATTAAAACCCAGAGGGAGGAGCAAAAATCTTTCTTGATTTGGTGCTTCATGCTAAGGGTGAGTTGTGAACTTAGAAACATGTAAGGACTTAAGCTAGAAAGGGGGCCCCTGGGCTTCCACAATTAGAGAAGCTTTCTTTGTTTTGAAGTGCTTTCTGAACTTTTGAAACACTCTCCTCTGTAACTTACTCTGATCAATATACTTTTAAAATACCAGGTGACTGGAGTGTTTACTTGGCTATGCACTACCTTATTTACAGCAAGTTAAAATCCTGGGTTGCTAAACTAGAGGGGCAGCATCTCAAAATCAGGAACCCCAACCACCTGTGGGCCAAAATCCTACTTGTGAATAATGAGGATCCTGACATCTGGCCTCATTCATATTGCAGACAACACTCTGAATCTGGTTTTCCATACTGGGCATGATGATGATTTGGGCATAGAGTAACTCTCTGTAGTTACACTGTCATGGACCAATCACTGCCTTATAGGGTTTAGACCTGTAGTCCTCAAACATGGCTCTGCAGATGTTCTTGGACTTCAATTACCAGAAGCCCAAGTCAGCACACCTGCTGATCTGAGCTTCTGGGAACTGAAGTCCAAGGGCATCTGGTGAGCTATGTTTGAGGACCCCGGGTTTAGACTTATTGGAACTCTGTGTCTCTGCATGTGTGGGGAGCCAATTAAGATGGTTCATCCTAGGAGGTGTCTTGATTTATCATAAAAACAGGCAATGGAAATTTATCAGGGGCTGTCTTTGTTTTTGCAGGAAAAGCTCTAACTGCTAGAATTCTCTCTTCCATCTCAGCACCAAACACCTCCCCATTCAACCCAAGACACTACTATTTAGAGCTTTACTGGTCAGTTGAAATGGCTACTAGCCATTATTATACAGATGAAAAGAAAAATTAACTAGTTAAACACTAGTCTTGCATATATTTTTCCATTTGCAAAAACAAATGATCAACAGATAGTATAGGGCAGTATAGTATAGGACACCTTGGCACTCCAGATGTTCTTGAACTTCAATTCCCAGAAGTGCAGACTTGGGCATCTGGTAACTGAAGTCCAAGAACATCTGGAGTGCTAAATTTCGCCATCACAGGTGTAGGGTAATGATTGTGCTGAAGCTTCTATTATTTTTTAAAAAAATTGCTCACATTTTAGCTGCCAGAGCTTTGATGCTTCAGGCGTAGAAAATTACCTTCTTCCAAGGTTATAATGCCACTCAGTGGCCACTTGAATAGAACAAATGGAGATAAAATATTTCAAAAACAAGAAAGACAGTCACAAAGAGACTACACCACAAACACATTAGTTGCTTGTTGGTTATCCAAATACATTAAATGCTGTGCTCTTTCAGTTTAATGGTCAGCCAAATATGTTCAGGATAAAAATTGCTGAGCTCCATCATAAAAAGGGATGATAAACTGTTGTCATTGCCCTCTATACAGTATCAAGGACCTGCCTCTTGAAATGTCTAAAGGAATACACTCAGACCTTTGGTATAGTAGCTGGCAAAGATGTCTATGTGAAAGGAGTATGTCTGTTAGCTGTGCTGCTACAGTGTGTGCCATCAAGTCAGAACTGACTTACAGCAATCGTACTAGTACTTTCATGGCAAGTAAGATATTTAAGGAATACTTTTACCAGTTCTACAACTTCAGTGAGTTTCCAAGGCTGAATAGGGATTTGAACCCAGATCTCATGAGTCCTTGTCTGTCACTACATTACACCACACTAGGTGTCCCAGGAGTGCTTCTAAGGTCACCCTTGCTTGAAAGCCAGTCATATCTGACTCTAGGGAATGGTGCTCATCTCAGTTTACTGCCAAAGAGTCTGCAGATGTGTCCATGGTCATGTGACAGGCATGACTAGACACCAGAGTGCACGGAACGCTGTTACCTTCCCACCAAAACTGATGGATTATCTATGGATTATCTCTGGCGGGAGCGGGACGGCGGTCGTCCATCACTCTCCTTGACTTCTCAGTGGCCTTCGATACCATTGACCATGGTATCCTTCTGGGATGGCTCAAAGGATTGGGGATCCAGAGCACTGTGTGATCCTGGATCTCCTCTTTCCTGAAGGGCTGGACCCAGTCGGTGTGGATGGAGAGTGAGAGGTCCAGCCCTAGGCCCCTCCAATATGGGGTGCCTCAGGGCTCAGAGCTCTCTCCTCTCCTATTTAACATCTACATGAAGCCGTTGAGTGAGATCATCCATTCCCACGAGCTGCGGTACCATCAGTACGCAGATGACACTCAGTTGTACATCTCGGCCCGTGGTGATCCCAGCAATGCTGTCAAGGTCCTATCCAGGTGTCTGGAGGCTGTGGGGGGTCTGGATGGGGGTGAATGGGCTACAGCTGAATCCCGGCAAGACTGAGTAGCTGTGGGTTCAGGGTCCTGTGTTTTCCAGGGAGCTTCCACCTTTGGGCTTGGATGGGGCTATTCTGCCACAGACAGACCCACTGTGCAACTTGGGGGTCCTCCTGGACTCACAATTGCAGCTAGAAGATCAGGTGGCAGTCATGGCCAGGAGGGCTTTTGCACAACTTCATGTAATTCACCAGTTGCACCCACTCCTGGATAGGGACTCCTTGCTCATGGTTACACATGCTCTGGTCACCTCCAGACTAGATTATTGTAATGCACTCTACATGGGGCTGCCCTTGACTAACATTCAGAGGCTGCAGCTGGTCCAGAACGTGGCGGCCCGGGTAGTGATGGGATGCAGGCGTTATGCCGGTGCCTCGCCTCTACTTCGGGAGCTACACTGGTTAACAGTTTGCCTCCGGGTGCAATTCAAAGTGCTGGTTATTACCTTTAAAGCCCTACATGGTAGTGGGCCAGGATACCTTAAGAGACCTCATCACCCCAAGAGTGTCTGCCTGTCCAACCAGAGCAGACTGGAGGGGCTCCCTCAGTGTGACATCAGCTAGAGGGGCTCACCTCTCTAGCACAAGGAGGAGGACCTTCTCTGTGTCCGCTCTGACTTTGTGGAACCTCCTGCCAGTAGAACTCTGGCTGCAGATGGAATTGCTGCCCTTTAGGAAAGGGCTTAAAACCTGGCTGGCAGGCCAAGTGAGGGAGGCTGACGGGGAAGTGGCCCCCGCCTGTTGGCTCATCTAAGAAAATTTAGTGTTCAAGGAATGAAGAAGCAGACGAATGAAGTAGTGAAATTCAGCTCTTTATTAGTGGGGTTTGAACACAGTTTGGATGGGGTAAAACTCGGACTTATATACACTATAAACAGTAACAGTAACAATAATACAACAAGCCCATTGGCTAACAGAGTGTGCACATTTTCAATCCACTTATTTGCATAAGAATAGATACATGAGAAAAGATACATTCCGCTCCTGTCAGAAAACACAGTTAACATACATAACATTCTCCCCCCCCCCCAGGTAAAAACAAAATCCTTTAACCAGGATGGCGGTCTAGTTTCCCTTCTGTATCGGATGCTTGGCTGAGCCGACTCAGGGGCTCGTAGGATGGGCAACCCGACTGGAGTGATGGATTGACTAGAGGGGGAGGATTGTAAAGCCGAAATAAAGCCCTGTTTGTCAGATGGAAGAGCAGGGGATCACTCAAAATCAAAATCTAATTCTGTGGATGAATAAGACAACTCAGGGTCCCTCCTGTGTGTACTAAGAGTGGAGGGCGACTCCAAACAAAATTGGTCATCATCAATAAAGGAATCCAGAGTGCTAGGCTGGGACAGTGTAGGGGTACACATGGCCGGAGTAGGGGAGCATTCCACAATTTCCCCTTGAAATTGGTCCCTAGAACACACCTCTGGGTCTAAGTTAGCTTGCTGCTGACTATTACCTCTGCCCCCTGGGTTTACATTCCGCTCCTGTCAGAAAACACAGTTAACATACATAATAGAAAAGTATCCCTCTTGCAGCGATGGGGGGTAGGGTGGGTCTTTTATAGTTTTAATTGGGACTTTTTAGAATTTGAATTGGGTTGGTTTAAGGTTTTTAGGAGGGTTTTTCTTTTTCTTTTAGAATGGTTTTATGTCTTTGTTTTTGTGTTTTATGCTGTTGAGCCACCCGGGGTCACCCTACTGTGAGGGGGGGGGCATATAAATTAAAATAAATAAATAAATACTTGCAATTTCTTGCTTTCAAACTGCTAGGTTGGTAGGAGCTGGGACAGGCGACAGGAGATCACTCTGTTGTGCAGCACTCAGGTCTCGAACTGCCGACCTGTTGACTTTATGTATGTATGTATGCATTTATTTATTTATTGGATTTATATAACCACCCTTTTCACCTAAGTGACCCAGGGTGGCTCACAATGACAGTTAAAACCTATACCCAATATTAACCTCCCCTGGAGATTTTTGTTCAGTTACAAACTATAAAAAAACTAGGGCATTAACAAGTAAATTACATAATTTTAGCGTTTATAAAGTTTATAGTTTACATACTATATCCGTGATGGCAAATCTTGGCACTCCAGCTGTTCTTGAACTTCAATTCCCAGAAGTCCAAGTCTCTGTGAATCTACAAGAATGGGTTTACTGCAAGACGGGCTTCTGAGAATTGAAGTCCAAGAACAGCTGGAGTGCCAAGGTTCGCCATCACTCCAATATATCATTGATTGCAGATTATAGCCCTCTGTCAGCCACATCCCATAGAGAGGCTATAGTTATGGAAATATGAATTAAGCCAAGTTTTATGTACTTTTTGAATGGATCAATGCAAATGTCTACTTACACAATAATGCTTTCATTCTGATCCCTTGGCAGAGAGTTTATTTAAACTTAAAATTTTATCATCTGGTAACAAATAAATAAATGGATGTACTACATAATGCAATATTTATTCTCTTAGAGATTATCCAATTTTAAAAAATCCATTAATAGATAATTGAGAAAGAAATTGGCTGTCAATATACACAGACTACCTCTCAGGAGACATTTTTGCTGATAAATATTTTCTTGTAACTGTTTTCCTTTTATCATTTAAAAATATATTAATAGAAGTCAAATGAGAACAAGGTATTCATTGCTTAACTGACTATTCTCTAGGTGCCCACCTTTTTATTTAAACTTAGTCTTCTGATTATAACTACAAATTACTGGAAAGGAAGCAGAAGTATTAGTATGAGCTGAATTCCTAATGACTTCATATTTTATAAATGCTTTGCTTTAATAAACCAAACAGGTGATGGAGTTATAAATACCAGTTTCCAATTGAATTAAATGTTTCAAGAAGCAATATTAGAAAAGTTAAATTTACTTTTAGAATCCAAACAAATGTATCAAAAAAGCTTCATGTAAGAAAAGAAATTCCAGGATACCAGGACTTTAATATTTTGTTAGGAAATAATCCAACTAAACCAAAAGGTATAAACAAAAGGGACCAGAAACACAAGCATTCCAAAATATATAGCGAAGGCAAGCATCATTTATCCTTCCTAACCAAATATTTGACCAAGTTATGCTTCAACTATGTCACTAGTAACAAGTTATATTGATTTTAATATGTCTGATAAGCATAACTGGCTTTGGATCCAGCCATGGAATTAAATGAATAATCAGAACTATGAGTCTCTCCTTTTAATGTGCACATGAGTTGAATGAATGGACAGCACAAAATATCTTCCAACTTCCGTCAGTGCAACAAGGATTATGAACATAACGAGAATCAAAATAATGTATTTTACAATATGTGGCAGTAATGAAAAAGTACTCTATTCTGCTTTGATACTTAACATAAGAAACTCATTAACCCCCAAATAGTTAGCTTATGATGTGCAATGTGCTAATCTGCCCTTGAAGCAGATGATTTTCAGACCTTGAAATAATAGCATAAACATAAAAGCAGTAACTACAAAATACTTGCAGGATATTGTATTATCCATAACCTAGAAAAAGTAAGTTGAAACAAAAGTGTCAAGTTTTAAACTTACCTGTGTTTTAATTTGGAGTTGTAATTGTAGTTATTTTATTTTTCTAACATTCCAAAAGTGACTTTCCCCAAATACAATTGAGATACAAAATCATTGAATGAGACCATGAAGTCAAATGATGTCAAAGTATAAATCTACTATTTGTCTCATTTTGTAGTGCAGCCAACATTTTCTTTCCTGTTAACTGTCATGTTAACAAGAAGCATTCTTAAAATCTTAGTAATCCTACCTAAGGTTTACAGAATAAAATTCTTAGGGCCCAAACCTCCTAAAACTGTGGACTAAATAATAATGGCTTAGAAAGAAGGAATTTCAACACATGATTTAATTATACTATTTGCAGTGCTCAGAGTAGTTAACTTTCACAGAATTGTGGTTTGTACCATATTCACTGTAACTTAAATAGCTACAGGAAATGTTTCTAATAAAGCAAGTTTTGTTTTGTGCTTTTCATTCAATAAGAGATATTTTGATTCTGGAGAGCAACACAATACTGCTAACTGCTGTTTCCAAACTAATAGACATCATTCAAACACAATTACATAGAAATGGAGCATCATATATTAAAAGTAATATTTCATATTTTACATTGGGATAAGAAATTCTTTTGAGCATTGGCAAAATTATTGAGGTATGTGTTGTCCAATTCATAGATATATAAAATAAGGAGGGAAATCTGCTAGTACACCTGTATTGATCTACCACTAAAAAACATAAAACAAACTGTTACGAATTATATGTTGATAAATATTTATGAGCATTTTCCCTTGATTCCTTGATTGACCAGACTATCAAGGGATAAGTTCCTGTTGGTCGCAACTCATTTTCAATTTGTTTATGGCATACTTAAGGAATTCTCAGTAGTATAAATATTATATCCTTGGTTGGTAATCTAGCATATACCAATCATCAGTATATTCCCTTGAACTGGAAAAAAACCACCCCACTATTAAATAAGGAAAATCTCAGATTTTGATTGGGAGATCTCCTGCCTCCCTCACATCATGATTCACTGAGAATTATATTATACTATAGCACTATTGGAAAACGTCTATTGACTTTCTCATTTCAGATTTTGTTTACAAGTAGTTTTAAATTGTTTAAATTTGTTCTAGATTTAGGACAAGTAGCTTAAAACCTAGCATTTGCCTTACCATTGTGTCAAATAGATACCAGCACAGCTTCTCTGCTCAGATAGGTATAATTCTAGGAAAAGTCAAAATTCTTTACCACATACCAACTAATCAAGATGCAAAGGTCCCTCTTGTATCAGGACTATGAGCTGCACATCAAGAGTCACTTAAGTTCAAAAGAAATCCAAGACTCACCAAGTTTGCTGATTTGTTCTTCATTTGGGCAAGTGGACTTTATTTATCAGTTCAACCGTGTGAATCTCCTTCTCTGTGTTTCATTCTGTGAAGTCTACATTCAGAAAAAAAAAATACCGACTGAACTCTCAGTTTGGCATATGTAGGAGTGCTGAGGAATGCTTGAAGACGTCAGGCATGTTCTTTCTGCCACAGGTTGGAATGATTGGCTTTGGCTAATCCTGTCTTCTCTGGCATTGCTGCCCATCTAACGGCAGAAGAACAAATAAAGACTAAACACTTTGTGCCTTAAGCTGACCCCACCAGCACACACACACACACACACACCATTGTGTCCAACTGTGGAGATAATAAATTCAGAGGGGAGGGAGAAAGGGACCATCTGTCACCTTGAATGAAATGACCAATTTCCTCATCTGGGTGCTTATATTATCTTCAAAAACGAGATGATAATTATCACAGCTGGTTGATAAAGTACTCTATGAACTAGACTATTTATTAATAATGGGGTGCATGAGGCTTGCTGACATAGGAATGAATTTGTTGGGAGTCTATTTATAGACTGAGCAGCTCTGTTATTGAACTTCATTGGATTTGGAAAGGAATGGAGCCTTCCCCGACTGCACAACCACATTTTTGTCTCCACAAAGAGCTTATCATTACAGTACTTGAAACAAAAGTGTGATGATTATCACCTGAGGGGAAAGCTAGCAAAAATAATAGGAAGGTTTACATAATAAGCAATTTCAGATATTTACTTCTCAGTTAGTAGTAACTAAAAAGGACAATTAAAAGCCTGTCTACATTGAAAGCGCGGCGCCAAAATGGCCGCTGCGTTCTTTGCAGCCACCCCCACCCGGACTCAGACATCCGGGTGAGTTGGGGGGCGTGGCCACTCCTCTATATAAGGGGTGGCCATGATGCAGCCGAGCTGCCATTTTAGAATGTGACGGAGCGGAGAAGTTTGCTCCGCCGCGTTTTTACTCTGAGCTTTGTCCTTCGTACTCATGGCCCTATTTGGGCCCTGGATCCCCATTCGGGTTTCCATTCCAGCAACTGCCCAGTGGGCCGTCCGGCCCACCTTATACAGGGGACTCGGAGACCGTTGATGCGCTTCTCGCACGCATTTCAGTGCTAGAGGCATCAATGGGCATTGCCCAACCGCCTACCGATGGGGGTTTAGCCGCCGCTTCAATTACGGCCCCTTCGTCGATCGCGGCCAACACGTCGGCCGTGACTCTCCAGCGGGCCGTCAACAGGGTCGAGCTGCTCGAGGCCATCAGGCCAGCCCAGGCTGGCGCCTCGCAGCTCCCCGCACATTCGGATTTGCCGGTGGGGAGCAGTCAGGTGTGGCCCCAGAGCTTGATGCCTGTCGCGAGCTCCGACGCCCGCCATGGGCCGGAACCTCCAGTGGGGGTGGCTCACGGGGGTGCGACTAGTGAGTATCCAGTTCAATTTAGTGCACCACCGACACTGTCCAGTCACACTGGGGGGGTGCAGTGGCCATGGCCACGGCAGGTTACTGTGGGTGGGCAGTTGCTTCCACACTGCCCCATTAACTCCTGGTTGCCAAATGGCCCCTCGGTTAGGGCAGGGGTGTCCGCCCCTGGGGGTATGCCAAGTGTTGCAGGGGCTATTCAGGGCCCACTGCTCATACCCTCCATCCAAAATGTGCCGATGGCGGCTCTGCCGACGGCTGGTTATTCCTTGCCCCTGGGTGATCATCTATCACAGGCCACGAGGGATAAGATTTGGCGAGGGGAGTATGTCGATATTTTCTCCCTCTTGAATCATGAGCCCACCAAGGAGGAGAGGGAGGGACAGGATGACAGGGACAAGGAGTTGTCCCGTCGTCGTAAGCCACCGCGTACCTGGGCCAATTGGTTGCCGGCATACCTTATATATATGGCGGTATACCTGAGGGCCCGGCCTGATTTGGCCATTCCGATGGTGCAATATCTCGACAACATTTATAGGGCGATGGTTGATTTTCCTGGCCCGTCGTGGTTGGCTTACGATGAGGAATTCAGGATGAGAGTGGCCCTACATCCTGAGATGAGGTGGGATGAGCCCTGCCAGCAATTGTGGCTCTTGTATATGACTCCCACGCGTCCGGGGCCTGGTGATAGGTACCATTGTGGCCATGCCGTGCAGCGGGCAGCTGCGACGCAGGTTCCCCGCCAGCCAGCGGGGCAGGGGGTTCCAGCCCGCCTGCTGTGTTGGAGCTTCTCAGCTAGCGGCGTGTGCAACAAGCGTCAGTGTCATTTCCGACACGAGTGTCCCTCTTGCTCTCGCCCTCACGCCGCCTCCGCGTGCCCGCGGGCTGGTGGGTCACAAGGCAGAGGTAGGGGTGGGCAGGGGCAGTCAGAGCTCCCTCTGATGGGGATGGCAACGCAAAAGGCCCCCTCCCCAATTAATATCCCTATGCTGGAACGATGGCTTTCCGCTTATCCTAGACGGGATGATGCGAGGTACCTGCTAGAAGGTTTCCAGTTTGGCTTTCATATACCATTTAGGGGTGTTCGGGGACCGCAGGATGCCCCGAACTTACTTTCTCTGAAGGATAATGAGGAGGTCACTGCACAAAGCATAGCTAAGGAGATGAAGGCTATGAGGGTGGCGGGGCCCTTTACTGAACCACCATTCCCTAACTTGAAGGTCTCTCCTCTGGGGCTAGTCCCGAAAAAGACCCCAGGTGAATTTCGCTTAATTCACCATCTCTCTTACCCTGCAGGTTCCTCGGTCAATGATGCTATTCCTGATAACCTTTGCTCAGTCAGGTACACGTCATTTGATCAGGCCCTACAGATGGTACGCTCCTGTGGTCCCGGGGCCCTCCTGGCAAAGTGTGATATCAAATTGGCATTCCGATTACTGCCAGTGCACCCCGAGGACTTTGAGCCTTTGGGTTTTCGTTTCCGAGGAAAGATCTACGTAGATAAGGCCATGCCTTTTGGCTGTTCTATTTCATGTTCGGCATTCGAACGATTTAGCACTTTCCTCCAATGGGCCTTTGTTCGCAGGTCAGGGTTCCGGTCTGTAGCCCATTACCTCGATGACTTTTTGTTCGGGGGTGAACGGGGCTCGGACACCTGTACGCATCTCCTTACTACATTTTAGGCGCTTATGCGGGAACTGGGTGTCCCCTTAGCGCCTGAAAAGACCGAGGGCCCAGCCACCAAGCTCACCTTTTTAGGCATCGAAATTGACACTGTCGCACAGGCATCCAGGTTACCCATGGACAAGGTGACTCAGATCTCCGCGGCGATTCTGGCACTGATTGCCAAGCATAAAGTGTCCCTTCGTGAAGCTACAGGTCCTCCACGGCCACCTCAACTTTGCCTGCAGGGTGGTGACACTGGGCAGAGCTTTTGCCAGGCGTCTGTATGATGCCATGGCTGGCCTATTAAAATGCCACCACAGGGTCCAGCTGACCAGGGGTATACGGGCAGACCTTTCGGTTTGGCTCACATTCCTCCAGGATTTTAAGGGGGTCTCTTTTTGGAGATTAAACCTTATGGTCTGCCTTAAATTTCAAGTACAGTCGGATGCCTTCGGCTCTCTGGGTTATGGGATTTATTTTGAGGGGCAGTGGGCATATGGCCAATGGCCTCATGCATGGCAGGGCACGGATCGCTTCCGCGATCTTACTTTCCTGGAATTTTCCCCCATTTTTGGGAGCACTAATGCTATGGGGCGACAAGTGGGCCAACTCAGTGGTCCATTTTTGGTGTGACAATGCTGCAGTGGTGCACATTGCTAACGCCCAGACATCTAAATCCCCTAGGGTCATGGCATTGGTTCGTCAATTTGTTTTGAGAAGCCTATGCCTCAATGTGCTGTTCAGGGCCAGAAATGTACCAGGTATTAATAACGATATTGCTGATGCTTTATCCTGTCTGCAGATCTCCCGGTTCCGTGCCTTGGCTCCGGAAGCAGAGGAATTCCCCTCGCCACTCCTGGCCGAGATTTGGACATTTGGTGAGGAGAGGTGAACCGGGCGATCGGCATGTCATTGGCACCTTGCACGTGTAAGGCGTATCAGAATGCTTTCATACAATTTTGAACCTTTTGTTGGCAACTACGGTTACCTGAAGTGTGGCCAGATTTTACAACACATGGTTTATCTTCACGGTCAGGGGTTGGCCCCCCGTACTATAGCCTCTAGGCTTTCGGCACTGGCATTTATGGCCAAGGTGCGGGGCTTCGCTGACTGCGTTAATGATTTCCGCATACGTCATGTTTTGGAAGGGTGGACACATGAACGTGGCCGCCGCCCGGACACACGTCACCCGATTTCACCAGAGGTTCTTACCCACCTTGCACGAGGCTGGCATAGCTTATGTTATGATAGGTATGAGGTTGCTCTTTTTCACGCAGCTACCACTGTAGCCTTCTTTGGAGCGCTCCGCATCAGTGAGTTGGTACCATTGTCTAAGGCGGATGCGTCTCGTAGGGCACTGGAACTCGACGATGTCTATGTTACACATGAGTGGGCTCAGTTGAGGATATGGTCCTCAAAGGTTGATCAGCACGGCGTAGGCAGTGGAGTCGGACTGCTACGATGTTCCATTGAAGACATCTGTCCGGTTGGTGCCCTACATGAGTTTTTGGCAGTGCGTGGTACGCACCCTGGCCTGTTTTTCTGCCACCAGGATGGGTCTCCCCTCACTAAATTCCAGTTTTGGAAGGTGACTGGTATGGCACTTCACAGTGTGGGCCTCCCTGGGGCTCGTTACGGCACCCATTCATTTAGGATAGGCGCCGCGTCCACTGCGGCTGCGTTTGGGTACTCTGAGGCTGATATACGCCAGATGGGTAGGTGGGGATCCATGCGCTTTGCATTATATGTACGCCCCCTCCATGCATGAGTACCAGTTATGTCATTATCCCTCTTTCTTCTTTTACAGACCCTGTGTGTCCCCACACACCGGTGGCAGCATGGTTGGTGGGCCACAGTTACGTGCACTGGGCAGTGCAGTATGCTGCGGCGACAGAGTGGGGACCCCATCTCGGGCTACGTGCAGCCGCACGTATGTGATGGTACGGTAAGCGCGGTATGAGATGGCGGGAACTGTTGCCATTCCTGTTTTCCATCAGGGATGCTGGACCGCCTGATGTCCTTATCCTGCACCTCGGTGGCAATGACCTCGCACAGGTCACTGGCCTCTCTTTAAATTTCACGATTTGCAGTGACCTAGCCTATTTACATTATGTATGGACGTCCACGCGGCTGCTATGGTCGGACATTGTGCCGCGACAGGCTTACAGGGGAGGCATTGACCTCCATGCCCTTGACCGCGCTCGCAGGTCGGTAAACAGGGCTGTTGCCCGGTTCCTGGCAGACAAGGGCTTGGGGACAGCCATCCGGCACCCTAGGATAGGCTTGCAGGATTATGATCTCTATGCAGGAGATGGGGTCCACTTATCGGCCAGAGGTATGAACCTCTTTCTTGAGGATATGCAAGCAGGCCTGGTGACCGAGCTGACGGTCTGGGGAGGGGGGGGCAGTGAGTCATCATGGATGCCTCCCCGTGTGGCGGGTAGCACTGGTAAGGTAAAGATTTATGACCCATAGGTATCCGGCAGGTTCGCAATTGACTAGCCAACACGTAGACAGGTACAGGGGAAATAGGTTTGGTCAGTCAAGGGCGAACCAGGCAAGGGGTGATGTCAGGAGCTTCACAGCCTGCATCACCTTGATATTTAACGGATACACATCATAGGGTGGGGTCAGTAGATAGTTTATTGACTCCGGTCAACAATTTGTTTGTGTCAACAAACAAATTGATACAAATAGTTACATGTAGCCAATTGCCATTGGCATTTTGGGAGGAACCTTACCAGTGTTACTTCGGCCTGCTTGCCTTAAAGAATTACAATTGGATGACTACACCAATTGGAAGTTATAATTCGGACTAGGGCATTATTCAATAAAAGTGGCCCGATGCCTTTATCCATATACCGGTGTCTGAGTCTTTCTTTGGGGGGTGAGCCTGCAATGAAAGCGTGGCGCCAAAATGGCCGCCACACTCTTTGCAGCCCCCACCCCCACCCGGACTCAGACATCCGGGTGAGTTAGGGGGCATGGCCATTCCTCTATATAAGGGGTGGCCACGATGCAGCCGAGCTGCCATTTTAGAATGCGACGGAGCGGAGAAGTTTTTCCCTCCACCCCCTCCCTAGTGAACAGTGTGAATTTTGGTCGCTTCGGGGCCGGGTGGGAATTTTTGGCTTGAACCTACAATTGGCTCTTTGGTTCTTGCTTTTTTGCCCATCCCACACTGTTGCTAGTGTTTGAGAAAGGGGGTAAGTTGACTTTGGTCACTTTTGGCGGGTAGCACTGGTAAGGTAAAGATTTATGACCCATAGGTATCCGGCAGGTTCGCAATTGACTGGCCAACTCGTAGACAGGTACAGGGGAAATAGGTTTGTCCAGTCAAGGGTGAACCATGCAAGGGGTGATGTCAGGAGCTTTACAGCCTGCATCACCTTGATATTTAACGGATAACGTCATAGGGTGCAGTCAGTAGATAGTTTATTGACTCCGGTCAACAATTTGTTTGTGTCAACAAACAAATTGATACAAATAGTTACATGTAGCCAATTGCCATTGGCATTTTGGGAGGAACCTTACCAGTGTTACTGCGGCCTGCTTGCCTTAAAGAATTACAATTGGATGATTACACCAATTGAAAGTTATAATTCGGACTAGGGCATTATTCAATAAAAGTAGCCTAATGCCTTTATCCATATACCGGTGTCTGAGTCTTTCTTTTGGGGGGTGCGCCTGCAATGGCATATATCCAACTTTCTTGATTACTTTTGCTGTGGTTGGGGTCAACTCAAGTTACGGCATCTATACGTCTTTTTAATCGAGCCACTCCATCTCACCTCTTTTTGTTGCGGTATCACTACTTTCTGGCATAGTAGTGGAGCTGCATTTATTTTGGTATACTACTAGTTATCTCATTCTGAAGCCTATGTAGATGATTAGTTCACTGCTAAATAGAGTTGTGGACAGTGTTATCAGAAGTGACTGAAGTGAATATGCTGTGATGTATGCAATGGGTTGAAACATTAAGACGGACAATAAAGAAACCTCTCCATACACTTTTGTAGAGTCCAAGTTTTTTTATATTTATTTATTTATTTATTTATTTATTTATTATTCTTCCATATCCAAATCCGAATATTGGAGATCATCATGGTGATCAGCCATGAAGACTGTCCTGAGAATATAATGCAGTGGCCTGTCATCTGCTTTCCACATGGTAGCATGACACCTGTACCACTGATCCAGTTCTGCGATTCACTTTATGGTCCTGAGTCCTTTTGGCACACAAAGTCCTGATCAGCCCCAGGCCAGTATTGATGAAGCTGCTGCACTCCATCAAGATGGATTCAATTGGGATTTAATCCACTTGCGGATCATCACCTTCCCCTGTGGACTTCGGCACCCAAGGTTGTTAGTCCTCAGGATAGCCAGGTTAGTTAACCACCGCCTGACACTTGCCGGTGAGTCACTGGCAGTATGGTCTATTCAATTACCATAGCAGGATAACCTGGCCAAACTCAAAGTAATTAATTTTCTAACTGAAACAATATAATTCTAGGTTTATCTTGCTAGGAAGATGCATTGCTCATTTGCTATGTCAGTTATTTAACTCACATCTGCCTCCCCCCCCCCCAAAAAAAAAAGGCAGTTCCTTATGGCCTGATGAATGACCACTGCTACTATCTCCCTACTTGTGAGTAAAAAGGGTGACCCTTACTCATGAGTAAACTGGGTAAACTTGTGAAAAAACTGGCAAGCTGAGAAGAAGTAGGAACAGTCTGCTGGCTCCCATTATGTGTTTGGTAAGATTTCCTGCGCCAAAGTTCTTTCACAGGTGCATGTCTTTTATCTTTGTGTGACTCATACAAAAATATGCTGAAACTAGAGAAAATTCTAAAAGGAAGAAGGCATAAACAAAACTTTATCTTAAGCTTTTCACTCTTCCTCTCAGAAAGAGACACAAATCTTGTTTCAAGTACATGAAAAGGGTTCTCAAGAATTATTCCAACAGAGAAGCCCAGGAGGGTAGAAGGAAAATGCCTTCAAGTACGTCTTCTACAGAAAGGCAGGGAAAAGGGTAGGAAAAGGAGTGTGAATAACTGAACAAATTGAAGCAAGCTAAAGACCAATGTGGACCATTACCACAGGAGAATAAATATCTCCAGTGTGGACAGAAGGGTCATTCAGATAAGAGATAAAATAGATCACAGTACAAGCAGACCACTCCAAATTCTGCTGATGTAGACAGGCCCAAGACAACATTATATAGATCTAACAAGGTGCTGCTTGGTTGTTATGAAACCCAACCTCTTCAGATGCCTCTAAAGAGTGCCATCAAAGCTATCTATAACCTTTTTTTGCTCATATCTATCATTTTATTCTAGGGAGCAAAAAAATATAATTGAGTTTAGTCCTTTTCATTTACCAGTAATTTTTTTAAAAAAACACAACAACCCAATATTGTGTGTAATAATGTCATGGTCAGTAGTTAAGTATGGAAATGTCATCTGAATTCTAAAATTGATGATTTTGTAGAATCATGCTGTAAGGCTGCAGGTGGACATAACCTATGTATAAACCTGCAAGTACAGTATACCGGAAATGCCATTTAGGGAGTGATTTAAGTATTGTGGACGTGTACCAGAGCTTTTGTGGAGTACAATCCACTGGAGTGAAATATTTGGCCATGGGTAGGGGGACCCAAACAGAGTGTCTCATTTGGCCCAATGTCAAATGCAAAGGGTCACAGCTGGCAAAGAATGTCATAATCACATTAGCTGATAAATGTTTGCTTGTTATAATAATAATTTTGTGTCAGAGATTACTCTGAGTTGAAAGGATTTTTGCTGGAGAAACTCCACTCAGGGGACGCCCAAATGAGGCTCCTTTCATCTCCCCAAGGGCAGCCCTCGGGTATCGAAACCCAACCTTCCAGTCTCCAGCTCAGCATCTTAACCACTAAGCCACCGGAGGAGCTGCATTCATCTGCTAATATAATTTATGTCTTCTGTTGCTGGCTATCAACATTATTCATAGGACTCCAACTCTTATTGTACAAAATCTGTGGATTTAAAGAACGCCCCCAGTAAACCAGATTACACTATATTTCTGTATATGCCTTCTCAGAAATCCCACTGAGTTGAATCGGACTTAACCAGGCAAATGTTGCCAAACAGCAATAGTAATATTGTCTCTTGCTTTATTTCCAATAAAGACAAGTATATTAGGAAACATTTATATTCTACAGGCATAGTATTTTGTATGATCCCTGACTTGCTCTTGTGCCTGCTGGATCACCCTGTTGAAAGCACTGGGGGTTTTCATGTGCACAAAGGTGTAGGAAACACCACCACAACCTCATACAAATGTCAGGGTAGAAAAACTAATCATGTAAAGCAGGGGTGCTCAAACTATGGCCTGCAGTGCCCGACTCGCACTGCCCTAGCCACCCTCACTACTGCCTCAAGTGGAAGTAAAACATGCATGCTCATAGTGTGCCCGTGCATGTGCGTAAAGCTGCTGTAAATGACTCGCAGCTGTCGTAAACATGTTTACGATAGCCACCAGTCATTTACAGCAGTATTATGCACATGCACATTTTACTTCTGCTTCCTGTGGGAGGAACCATGTAACCGGCATGCTCAAGCACATGACAAGCCTATGGCTCAAAAAGTTTGGGCCCCACAAATGTAAATCACAATTGTATAAAAATGACATTATTTGCCTATACAGTGGAACCTCATACAACAATTGTTCCGTATAGCAACGAAATCGCATAACAATTAGATTTTGAAAAAATATGGTGTCCCGCATAACAATTTTCCCTATGGAAAAAATCATACAGCAATTTTTTTCAATGGGAAAAAACAGTTAGCAAAAAAAAAACATTGTACGATGCATCCCATAGGGAAAATCGCTATATGATGCATGCATCGTATAGCAATTGTTTCGTACAACAACGAGCCCCGTGGAACGGATTAAAATCATTGTATGAGGTATCACTGTACTATTTTCTGCTGAAACACTTTTATTTTTTTATTCTCAGAAAAGCCTAATGTTCAAGGTACTGCTTCAGCCATTTAGTTGGAATCAAGCAATGTAAGCACCAGATTTTTTTGCCTAAAGAGTAGTTAAGAGGTTAGGGCACACTTGTGCGCAAACATCTTGGTGATCCTCTTTCCTCACCTTCTGTGGGAGCTAAACTTAAGGCCTTGGGGTCCTGCAAGTCCCCCAAGGCCCCAAACCAAGCTTGTTCTTGATTATGAATCTTCAGAGGAAACATAACAATGAATCACTAGTATTGTATTCCCACACTTAATCTCACACTTTTATATGTTAAATAAATGTTGCCCTTGTTCGAAAGCCAGTCGTATCCAATTCTAGGGGGCAGTGCTCATTTCCATTTACTGCCAAAGAGCCACCGCTGTCTGCATCTGCAGATGTTTTTGTAGTCATGTGTCCACACATAACGTTTTTGTAGCCAGAGAACACATAACGCTGCAGGTTACGAGTGGCGCCGGGCCCCTCCAAGAAGGATCCGGTGGCACTCGGTAACGAACCAGCGGCTGCGGGAGAGCTTCCGAGCGACGGAAGTGTTTCTCCTGCGGCGTGCAATCCGAAAAAACATTGAGGTGATTGTACGTGAACAACACCTTGTTCAGACAATGCTGTGCCTGACCCTGAGATTTGGGGAGGGCTGGTGGTTCCCCCCTTTCTGTTTGTTTGTCAATGTAGGACTTGAGTGTCCGATTGACTCGTTCCACAATCGCTTGCCCCTGCGGATTGTATGGAACGCCAAAGGTATGCTTGATATCCCAGGTGGCCATGAAGTCGGCCAGCTGCCTAGAGCTGTAGGCCTGGCTGTTATCGGTTTTCACGTGCCGTGGTTTGCCCATCGCCACGAAGCAGGAAAGGAGATGCTACTCCACGTTGGAAGCTGTCTCCCTTTTTTGTGCTGTTGCCCAAAAGAATTGTGAAAAAGTATCAATGCAAACGTGCATGTACTGCCATCTGCCAAATTGCGGAACATGTGTGACGTCCATTTGCCACACCTGGTTAGCCTCCATCCCTCGTGGGTTGACCCCCCACGAGGGCCCCCCCCCGGTGCCCCTGCACAATGCTGACATGAGCAAACTATGCCTTGGGCTTGAGAAAGTGGCAGATTAAACTGCCTGGCGAGCGCTTTGGCATTCTGATGAAAGAATGCATGACTCTGAATTGGAGTAGTGAAAACACCTAACACTGACCGTTGTTGAATTTCCTTTGCGGCCGCATCTGCTCTGCTATTGCCCGTGGAAATCGGACCAGGTAGGTCCTGGTGACTTCGGATGTGGGCAATATAGAGCGCTTCTGTGCGGTTCCGCAAGTGAAATTGAGCTGTGAGGAACAGACTCAGCAAATGTTTGTCTATCGCGGGAGTGATGTATGCTCCCGGTAGACTGTGAAGCAAATTTCTAACGTACTGGCTGTCAGTAATAATGTTGAGGCGCTCTTTGGCGAAGGTGCACAAGGCAAGGTTCACCACTGCCAACTCTGCCCGCTGTGCGGACTTCTGTGGAAGAGTTAGAAGCATGCGCCAAGCCTGGCCCTCCTGCCAAGTTAAGACACCATATGTGTGACCCCCATCAGTAAAGACTGTTCTGGCCCCCTGAAGTGGAACCAGCGAGATCAATTCATACAAGGTGATTGTCTGCGTTTGAAGCGAGACAAGTCTGGGGGCCTTTGGCAAGTGGTATGCCAAGCATCCGGTGAATCCCTCCAAGGCAATTGGAAGCGAGTCACCGAGCTGCATCAGCTGCTGAGCTTGCTCTTTGGTGAATGGGATCACGATTTTTGCTAAGTCGTGCCCTGAAATGTCCCTTGCTCTCAGCCTTCCACGGTAGACCACCGTGGAGACCAACTCTGGGGGGGGAACGATGTTTCGGGAAGAGGTGTTCGGTAAATACACCCATTCCACGATACTCGCTCCTCGCTCGGAGTCCACTCCTAGGGCTCCGGTGAACATGGATCCGACCCGAACGATGTACAAGTTCAGGATCGGGCCATATGGCCCCTGAGTAATCCTGTCCACCCACCTTTGGCTGAGAATTTGATTGACCTTCTCGAGAGTCAAGCGTGCCTCTCGAGGAATTTGTATCCGGTCTGCCGGCTGCTTACCTAGCGTCAGCAGCGAGAAGAGCGGCTTTAGAAGATCCGTATCCAATCTGAAATACGGTCTGGCCCAATTAATGTTGCCTAAAACCTGCTGCAATTCTACCAAGGTGACTGAGTCTTTTAAGTTGATCTGGGGCAAAACTGGTGCTGCGAAAGAACGGAGAAGCCGATGACCCAAGTATGAGAAGGGCTCGGTTCTCTGTACTTTCTCTGGGGCAATGAGTAACCCTTTTTCCCCCAGGCTGGCCTGGAGGTCTTTAAACATTTCGCTGCCGAGTTGCGGCGCTACGACCAAGATATCGTCCATGAAATGGCATACTAAAGCTGTGGGGTGAAGGTTTCGAAACTTTGCCAGTGCGTTGTGAACATAAATTTGGCACAGGGTGGGCGAATTGAGCATCCCCTGTGGCAAATACTTCCACACATAATGCTGCATGGGCTCGCTGTGGTTCACAACCGGCACCATAAACGCGAACCTTTCCCGGTCCCTCGGATCTAGGGGAATGGTATAAAAACAATCCTTAAGGTCTACGACCAGGATCTCCCAACCCTCGGGAATCATATTTGGATTCGGAATGCCGCATTGAAGCGGACCCATTGGCTGTATACATTTATTGATCTCTCTGAGATCGTGGAGGAGTCACCACTTCCCCGACTTTTTCTTGATGACAAAAATGGGCGAATTCCAAGCACTAGTGGACTGCTCTATATGTCCTGCGTCTAGCTGTTCTTTAACCAGTTGCTTTAGGGCGACTAATTTCTCCCCCACTACCAGCCATTGCTCTACCCAGACTGGCGTGTTGGTGAGCCATTTAAGTGGCAGAGCCATTACCCGAAGGTAAGAGTGGCACGGTATTGCTGCAAAATGTCTCGCCCCCAAAGGTTGATGTGCACGTCCAGAATGTGCGGCCGAATGACCGCCGTGCCGTCAGCCTTAGGGATCGTGACTTCCACCCACTCCCGACTTCTAAATGCTTCTTGGATGCCGCCTACCCCCCACACATCAGAGACCGGCTCAATAGCCCATTCCTTCGGCCACTGACTTCGGCTGATAACGCTGACGTCAGCTCCGGTATCCAGCAACCCTGAGAATGATTTTTATTCAAAAATACCTCAATAACTGGCCGCTGTTTCCATTCTATGTTGGTCTCCACTGTCGCTAAGACCTGGTATCCTTGCACTGCCTCACTTGCGCTCGAGCGGTCTGCCGACCCGGGCTGTGAGCTGTCCCTGAGCCTTCCCTGGCTATCTGCTGGTGAGTTACAAGGAACCATAATCAGTTGCGCTAACGTGTCTCCCTTGTGAATGGTCTGGGGTAGGTGCGTCCAGAGTTGAACTTGGAGAACACCCGAAAAATTGGAGTCAATGACTCCCGGAATTACAAGAATTCCGCGTGCTCCTGCGACACTACGAGGCAAAACTAAGCCTATGAAGCCTTTGGGCAGGGGTCCCATGTACTGGGAATCCACCAGATAGACTGTGCCTGGCAAGTCGCATGTGACGTCTGCCTGGCAAGTCAATTCTAGCCCTGTACTACCCTTGGGGCTGGCCTGCGCCTTTGCAATGCCTGGAATGTGATTGGAATCTAATCCAGCTCTGGCGCGCCCAGAGCGAGGGAAGCCTCTGTTTGGACTGGGGCCAGAGACGTGCCCGCGTTCCGGTTTCCCGAATTCGGACAATTCCTGGCCCAGTGAAGGCCCTTATTGCATTTTGGACACGGGGTGGTTGGAGCCTTGGGGCAGCCGGTGCGCTGGCCGCTGCCTCTGAATCGGCATTCTTTAGCGAAGTGACCGATCTTGCCACAACTGTGGCATGCTCCTTTGATCCGGGGTCTCCTGCCTCCTTGCACCGCCACTGCCAACATACCCATCTTGTAGGAATCTGTGCCAACGTCGGCGCATGCCCTAATCATATCTGTTAGTGTCAGGTTGGGACGATTTCCCAGGGACTGCAAGATCTTACGGCAGTCGAGATTGGCGTTGTCTTTGGCCAATTTCATCATGAGCTCTTGTTGGGCTTGCTCATTATCGATCTGTCTACTGATCGCTTCCTCTAATCGATTGATAAAGTCCATGTAGGACTCCTGGGATCCCTGTTTGACCGCTGTGTAATTTTTGGCTGCTTTGCCAGCTGCCGGGACTTTGAGGTAAGCCTTAAAGGCTGTCTCCGCTGCGATGTGGAGCATGGCGAGTGGCAGGGCGACTTGCACGTCAACGGATTCGAACGGACCTGAACCATATAGCTGGTCAGGAATTACTGCTCCGCCCATCCTGGTGGCCCTTGCCTGCACTTCGAGACGATACTCGCTGTCCCATAGCAGATACTGGCTGGGGTTGAGCATCATTCACATGACGGCTTTCCAGTCGTACGGAATGAGCATCATGGTCTCGCACACTTGCTGAAGCGTGCCCCTAGTGAATCGGCTCTGGAGTCCTGTCTCTGTGATGGCTTTCCGTATGGCCATGAGTAGCTTATACGGAACTGGTGAATGAACTGCTTGCTGCTGGCCCGTGAGGGCATCTACCTCTATGCGAACTGGGCATAGCTGCCTAAGCTCAGCTAGATCTTCTGCTGGCAATTCCCCCTTGCTTATCTCTGCCTCAGCCAAGCGCTGAACCGCGCTCTTGGTAGCTAGGGAACCCGTAAGTGTCAGTGAAGCGCCAGCGCTTCCCATCTCATGCATTCCGTCGGTGACGTCTGCAGCTTTCCCTCACCGAGGGAAAGCTCCCTACACTACTCTGCTTGAGCTGGAGTGACGGATAGAGAGCCGTTGGGGCTGATGGCTCTGCCTGCGTTGGGGGTTCCTGGGTCTCTATCCGGACTGGGTCATCCTCTGCTAAGAGCTTCCTACATTTGCTCCATGTGCCAATTATGCTGTCTGGAGCTTTGGGTGCTTGCCGAATGCAGGCTCCTATCCGATCCCAAAGTGTGAGGTCAAGCACGTCCGCTTTTGGATAAAGCGGACAATTGGCCTCCAGGTACGCTAAGAGTTCCGCTAACTTCCCGCTGTGAAGGCGTAATTTATATACCCTGGCCAGGGCCTTGAATTCCATTATATGAATTCTCTGGTTAGCAGATGGACATTGCCACTGAGGACAAGTCCCCATATTACCTGCCGGGTCCTTCGAAGGGCTTCTTCTCGGGATGATTTCGATGCGTCCTTTTAGGCAATAGGTCTCAGCGTGATGAATCTCTGGGATGGAGCTCGGAGTGTGGTCTCCTGCCACGGGCCCTCGGCGGCCTCTGCGCTGGAATCAGGGTTCACAGCCTGCCCCAGAGCGGAACGCGTTTCCGCGATGCAAGCCGTAGGATGCCTCTCTAAAATGCCTCGCCGCGTAGCTGTCACCCCGGCCGGATGGCTTTCCGACCAGAGCTGCCGCGCTGCCCTCCGTGATGAATCGGACACGGTTCTAGCGTAGAACCGGACCGCGTAGATTGCTTACTCACGAGTAGAATCACATCGCGGGTCACCAGATGTTGGATTGGGGCCGTGAAGCGGCCCTTAGGGTCCCGGAGGAGACTGGTCAAGGAACGACACGAGACAAGATGGAGCGAAGACCAGTGGTTTATTGAGGGAAAATCATCATCATATATAGGAATTCAAGGCAGCGTGTGATAGAATCATCATCTGACAGAAAATCACATCACCCATTTACCCGGGTTATTTGGGAACTTTTCTTGGGGAAGTTAATTAACTAAGGCAAATACTGACAGGGGAAATCCATTGTTCATGGCTGGCTCAAGAGTAAACATGGCCACTATTTGCACTAAGGCTTGGGCTAATCTGCAAGTGTGGAATTACCTAATTCCTAACGTGAGTTAGCTATTCAACTTCCTCCTGCCGAACTGCCTGCCAGGTCAGATATGAGTGAATCAATCTTATGACTATTAATCCGCACCTCAATTTCTGTGCTCACAGAGGTCAGAGGCCAGGGGTCTGCCTCACCCGGTGTAACCTCTGTCAGGGACAGTTATGCCAATTATGCTCGCGGATACCACACTCCTCAAATGAGGCCAAACTACTAATAATCCAATTATGCTGTCTCTGCATCTGTACATCATGGTTCATGAAAAGAAAAACAACAGAAAAAAGCATGGGACTTTCTGCTGTTGTTGTGATATGTTATATTGGTTTGATCGAAAATGTATTACAATGACAAAAAAAACCCCATAAACCGGGAGGTGTATCTTTGCCTTATCTAACTTTTGTTTATAAAGACCAAATTTGTTTGCAAAACTTAAAATCTAATAAAGCTCAAACTGAAACTAATTTGTCATTCTTTAAAGTGCTGTAATATTTTGTCCTTTTAATTTTTTTCCTTTCCTCACTCCTTCATTGCCCTCCTTTAATACTGCCAACAAGCTATAACAAAACCTGACTCTGAATAACTAAAATGCTCCATTCTCATGCATATGGGTTAAAATTAATATAGTTTGAGTGATAATTGTGAATTGTAGCTTGATATCTTTGAATTAAACCTTGCTCTATATCAATGTGCATGCCCACTTCTCACACTGTACTATCAATAGTTTCCATTTAAATAATTTTCCTATGCCAAATATTTAAAGTGCTTTCTTAAACATGGCTGAATTCAACTTGTAAATGGCTCCCCCAAATGTTGATGAGTTGATGGAGAACTCTAGGTATATTGATGGAAAATTTCAGTGATGCATATTCACCTCCATGAATTAAGCAGGTCCACAAAATCTACACACACACACACGCACACACACACACACACACACACACATGGAAGAGTGAGTAGCCAAATTGGAGGAGGGTTTTTAACAGCCAGTCTCCCCCCTGTAATGCCTGACGGCGGTTCCTGTCCCCTGTAATGCCTGACTGGGGTTTTAGTGGGTAAAAATCACACAGACTGTGAAGCAAGGGCTCCACAGCATCTTTTGAAGATTTCCACCTGCCCTAACACACACTCACACATGGCACAAGAGCTTGAAGCTGCTGCCTAAAAATCAGGGTTGTTTATTTTGACACATTATTGCTTTGACTACAATTTTTCATTCTATTAAAAGTCTTCTTATTTGTCACCTTCACTTTAATTGTGAACAACAATGTTAATAAACCCTGATTTGTGTTGCTCTAATGGGGTCCTATTGCACCACCAATCCTGCTGAGAATATCTATTAAAATAATTGGCTGTGCCACACAAATTTCTTCACAACAGCAAAGTTCCAGTTCAGCCAAAGGCCATTATCAGAACAAAATGTGCCACAATTTGCTGACACAACATAAAATCTGGCTTACATAAAGATGGTTTTTTTAAAAAAAAATTAAAAATTTTAAAAAACTGTGATTAAACAATCCCCTGCAGGAATAACTCTAATTCCCATTTGTACAATGACTGTATGAATTACCAAAGTCATAGGCTCCTTGCCAGAATGAGAGGAAGATTGTGAATCAATGTTGAGTTCTAAAAGAGCACTAATACACAACTCTAACATTGGTTTCATCTGTATTATGTATAAAAATAACAAAATGAGTCTCCAGCATGCAGGAGATCCGGTAAGCCTGCATTTTAGAGAATAATCAGAGGAGGAAGTGGGGATATCAACAAAACAATGGAAGCAAGAAAAAACACAAGAAGAGGGGCGGAGTTTGCTTCTAATGCTAGAGGTAGGGGAAAACTTTACCAATGAAGTTAGTGGCAAAGGACAATCCCATTAGGCTCTAAAGTCCCCCTCCCACTGATATCAGCTGTTAGTGAAAAATTGCTATTATCCCAACAACAAAAGACTTGTCATCAGTGGTGGGCTCCAAAACAATTTACTACCACATTGTGGCCGTGGTATGGTGGGTGTGGCCAGGGGGAAAGCCCTGCGTTGCACCTGAATTAAGACTACTTTATTAAAAAACTTGGATGGGTGGGCCAGCCAGAATTTCTGCTACCGGTTCTGGCGATGCCCACCACTGCTTCTCATGTGTATGTACCTACCTACAGAACCCTTAGAGATCACAGTAGTAGACATGGGCTCCAACGTAAAAGGGATTGTGCCTCCTTATAATGTTTCTTGTGAAATGGTATTTCAAATATTATCTATGCTGTCAATAAGAAATTAATGTCCAAGGAGAAGTGGAAGGGCAGTTGCTATAACGATTGGACAATGGCAGATGTTTTGATGGCAAACATATGGGGACTGTGTCGGAGAAAGGAAATGAGGAAGAGCTTGTTTTCCTCATGGAGAGCAGAACTGTATCAAATGAACAAGAGTGCCACAGAGGGTGGCGGGTGTGTTACCATAAAGAAATCAAGCAGATCAAGGAACAACAGAAAACAGCAAAACAATAAATAACTCTGCAACTTACTTTGTTGGCTTTTTAAAGACTATCACTAAAAGAGAGTGGGTGGGAGAGAAAAGCCACAAATAGTATTTGGTTATTTGGACTGCAGTGGCTCAAGTGTCTAAGACGCTGACTGGGAGGCGGAAGATCAGCAGTTCAATTCCCGAGTACTGCAGGACAGAATGAGCTCCCGTCTTTGTCCCAGCTCCTGCCAACCTAGCAGTTCGAAAGCAAGAAATTGCAAGTAGATAAATAGGGACCACTTCGGTGGGAAGGTAACAGCGTTCCATGTGCTCCGGTGTCTAGTCATGCCTGCCACATGACCACAGAAACGTCTGCAGAAGCAGACAGCGCTGGCCAATGATGCACTGTAAAAAAATTACTACCCACTCGGTGGGTGTGGCTATCTGTGGGCGTGGCTATCTGTGGGCATGGCCTCAAACTTCACCCCCCCACCCCAAGAAAAAAAAGAAGGAAACCTACCTACCTTGCTCTCTTGCTTCGCAGAGATGATGATGAGGAGTTCCAGAGCAGCAGCACTGCTGGGAGGTGAGTGGGGTGAATTGGTGGGCTGGCGCTGGTTGGCCTCCGCCTCCCCCTCCCAGAGCCGGAAACACGTCCCATTTGCTTCGCCCTGTACCAAAGGCACAAGGGAAGTGCAGAGATGAAAACGCGCCTTCGGCCCTGGGCGAGGCAAATGGGACGCATTTCCAGTGGAGGCTGAGAGGTGGGCATGGCCGGCCAAGTGGGCATGGCCTGGAATTTCTACTACCGGTTCACCAGAACCAGTGAGAACCTGCCACAGTACAACACTGGCGCTGGCTCTTCGGCTTTGAAACAGAGATGAGCACTGAACCATAGAGTCGGATACGACTGGCTTTCAAGCAAGGGAAACCTTTACCTTTACCTTATTTGTACAACCTTGGTGTGCTTTCTCTTCTGCAGCTGGCTCTGTTTCCCTCAATAACACACCCACTGTCTCTAGCATAATGACAGGTATCTTTGTGCACCTCTGAAGTATCTCAAACATTCCACAGTGACTTCTTTTCCACCTCATAAGAATTTTAGCTGTCTGTTGAATGAAGAAAGTGAGAGAAACAGGTGGCTCATAACCATACAATTGTCAACGGGGGGAAGGGGGATAAAACATCAACAGCCACCAATACAACACAGTACCTGCCAGAATGATATAAGGGCTGCTATTTCAGACACAACAAGGAAGTACTCTGATATTCAGTTTCCTGCAATTTTTTGAACCAACCACAAGCAAACCTTGAACTTCTTTTGTGTCCTTCTTACCTTCACCAAAATGGCAGCTGAATTTGCTGCCCATGCAAGCTGTCAAAATTGGTCCCACTTTTTCCCCACTCACTTGTTCACAGTCACTGTCCATTAAAAGCAACATTTTTCCACCTCACTCATCTCAACTCATGCAGAACTACTAAGAGCCTCCTCAGCTGATATTCTGTCATCATCCTGCACCAGGGGCTGCATTCCCTCAGTGGTTAAGAAGCTCACCTTGTTAGCTGGAAGGCTGGCAAGTTGGCAGTTCAAGACCCAGGTACTACATGATGGATTGAGCACCCATCTCTGCCCCAGCTCTTGGGGACATGAAAGGAGCCTCGTTTGGGTGTTCCCTGAGCGGAGTTTCTTCCACAAAAATCCTTTCAACCCAGAATAATTTCTGACCTGAAATTCTTATTATTATCATCCTGCAACATAGAGCTTCCATAAAGGAAGGTAGTGGTCTCTGAAGCTTTTTTTAAAATGACTCTCCCAGTTCCACACACTTATCCACTCCTACACCATAGGGTCAGATTTGCCTTTGGGTTCTTTGGATATCTAATTATGTCTGTTGAAGCTAAAATGGTTTTCATTAGTTGAATCTGTATCTCCCTCTGGGTAGGTTAACCTGTAACAGTCAAGAATTTGGTTTGGGCATTAGTGTATTGGTAAATCTTGTAAGTGCATGTGCTTATTATATCAATTTCTGTATATGCAGCCTTTTGGAAGTAGGGGAAGTATAGTCCCCTACAGTCTAGCAACATCTGGAGGGCCACATGTTCTACAACAGCAAACTAAGTAAATAACTAGCTTTTCTATGCCAGCTATTTTAAAGTCGGCCTCTGTGTTGTTGAAGGAGAAGTAGTAAGATAACACATTCACACATCTACAAATGTTACTACCAGGCTCAAGGCTAAGTTTTCATACCTATGCAACTCTGACATTAAGCTGTCACCCAACCCTGTTCATCAGCATGCTGTGAATATTCCCAGCAGTGGGTCAGCTCCTCCATGGTAACACTCTCCAGGGAGTTCTGGAAACTGTTCAATTATTAAAATGAATAATTCTTACCAACACATTTAATTGGAACATATTACATGTTCAGATGAGCCCTAATGGAAGTGCTCAGAGAATCTAACAATGTAATCGCATATGCTGTTTGAAGTGAATCTGCACAATATTTCTCAGCCAATAACATCATGCATTATTTATCTCCTCCCCTTTCCACTTTATCTGAGGGAACTGTATGAAGATAGAGTCAGTGGAACCAAAGAGATAAAAATGTAAATGTGAGGATAACCCCCTGGGAGCCTGAAGTAAAACACTTCCATATTTCATGTCTCTTCCTGTCTCCAGCCTCACAAGGAAATGGTTTGTTTCTGCAATAAAACTAAAATCTGCAGGTTTTATTTCTCAGCTGGTAGGAGGGCAGACTTGATAGACCCATGCAACTCATCTATTAACTCAAAGAAGCAGCTGAGTTTTATGCTTAGCAGAGAGTAATAAGTAAATACTGTAAAAAAAGATATTATGAGCTAAGTTGGATGAATAAGAATTGGAGGACACATAACAGAAAAAGTGACTTTGAAGAGACCTTTAGATAGAACTGTGAATGGCAGGTCACACTTCATTTTGAGTTTATGCTTTAGGCAACAATGAGTTTGCTTTTAAGATGCTGACTGGGAGGCAGAAGGTCAGCAGTTCCATTCCCAAGTACTGCATGACAGAATGAGCTCCCGTCTTAGTCCCAGCTCCTGCCAACCTAGCAGTTCGAAAGCTAGAAATTGCAAGTAGATAAATAGGGACCACTTTGGTGGGGTAACAGCTTTCCGTGCACTCCGGTGTCTAGTCATGCCTGCCACATGGCCACGGAAACGTCTGCAGAAGCAGACAACACTGGCTCTTCAGCTTTGAAACAGAGATGAGCACTGAACCCTAAAGTCGGATATGACTGGCTTTCGAGCAAGGGAAACCTTTACCTTTACTTTACCTATACCTCATACAACGTCCAAACTTGGTTCCACAAGTTTGGACTTTATACGGATTTGGACTTTGTATGAGGCATGCATAATCCTAGCCGCGATGCCTCATACAACGTCCAAATCCTTGCCGCGATGCCTCATACAACGTCATTTCCCTAGAGATACATTGTACTGTAACAGCACAGACTTCAGGGCAAAGTCAAGGAAACAGACAGGAAACTGACAGAACTTTAAGAAATCATTGTCTAAAGGCTAAAAACATTACAAAAACATGTCAAACAACCCTGATTGTCCAAGAACCTGAAGAATGCTGCAAAAATCCCAGGAATGCTTCTAAAAATTCTGACGAAAAAATCCAAAAAAATCCAAAGTGGCGCTCAAAACCACTCCTAAACTCTCTTCGCCTCATGCAAAACCCATAAGAACAATGCACACATGTATCCTGACTTCTAAACTGCCCAGGCTTATTGATATGCTGATTTTGTTTTTTGAACTTTCAAATGTATTTATGCATTGTTTCGCTTTGTTATTTTTATATTGTAATTTTGATGCTATACTGTATTTTTGTTTTGATGATTTTTGAACATGTTGTGAACTGCTTTGAGTTTGTCGTTGACAAAGGAAAGCAGTATATAAGTTCAAATATAATAATAATAATAATAATAATAATAATAATAATAATAATAATAATAATAATAATAATAATAATAATAATAATGATGATGATGATGATGATGATGATGATGATGATGATGATGATGATGATGATGATGAAGAAGTGGACTTTGTATGAGGTGTTACTGTAATAACTACAAATGTGTGAGTGTTTTTGTTGTTTGTATTTTGGAGTCATAGAGGAAAATGCTTGCTGAATTCGGGAATATTTAGAGTATTTAGAGATTCATTGACTAATGTCATATTACTAAATATATACAAGACATGGTGGTGGAGGAGGAGAATCGAAGAGACTCAGGTGAGCACTGTTTAAGGAGCATGTGGCACTGAAATCAGCCCTGTCTCTCCAGTTGCACTTGCCCTACCAGTTGCCAGAATGTGTAGTGATGACAAGTTAACAATCTCTGTTAGGAACACGTGGTTAAAAACAAGGGCTCCAAAGAAGTCAATAATCTTGATGCTTCTAAAGCCAAGTGCATGGATGGGGGGGATTCCATAGAGGGAGAACTTCAGGGACAATAACAATCTTGCATGGTCTAACACTGGGTATCCACCACCCCTTTCCCCCTTTTGACTATGACTAGAGATGGTAACTGTAATAAAAAAAAAATCTATTTTAAATATTTCTAGAGTAATTTTTCTGTCTGGCCAGGTTATGTTGCTATGGTAATAGAGTAGTACAGTAATGGCAATCTTGGCACTCCAGGTGTTCTGGAACTTCAATTCCCAGAAGCCCTGATCAGCCAAGGCTCACCATCACTGGTAGACCACACTGCCAGTGACTCAATGCTGATAGTCAGGGGGCAGTTAACTAACCTGATAACCCTGAGGACTAACAGCTTCATCAATACTGGCCTGGGGCACTCCAGATTACCTCCACACCATCCTAGCCACATCATACCTGTCAAGTTTTGGATTTGGAAATAAGGGAAATTTCCCAGCAAGAACGGGATACTTGACAGCTATGCTTATCCTGTGCTGCCCTCCAATGGTGGCAATAGGGCATTGCAGTCTAATTAATAAGGGATGACGGCGGGAAAGAGGGTAAAATAAGGGGTTTTCCCGGCCAATAAGGGATACTTGACAGCTATGAGCCACATCAACAATTCCATGGGGCAGCAGGAAAGGAAAGACTGGCCAGGTAGGATGCAGGGCTCTAGAGCAGTGATGTCTAACCTTGGCACTCCAGGTGCTCTTAGACTTCAATTTCCAGAAGCCCAAACCAGCACAACAGCTCATCAGGATTTCTGGGAATTGAAGTCCAAGAACAGCTGGAGTGTCAAGGTTAGCCACCACTGCTTTAGAGAGTCTCTACTCTTTAGAAGTGGTTTACCATTTCTTCTGGGGGCATCCTGGGATCCTGCTCAAGGTCACCTACTCCTGGGAGGTATTAGGGGCAATCGAATTCCTAACCTTTGTCTCCACAGTCAGATTCCTAAGTCATTGAGCTATCCAGCCTTATCACTCACACCACACTATATATATTTTCTACTTCCCATCCCACCTTTTAGGACTACTGACTGAGCCTGTTTCTCTCTCCTTTTTTTGCTTAGAAGATATACAACCTTATCCTTGAGATGCTTTCCATGAAAGGGTCACTTATGAAATTAAGTAGAGAAATGATTATGCATTAAATAAAAGCCATCTAAAATATAAAATAACACCGAAAGATAAGATAGTAGAGAATGAACCCTCAAATCCTCCAACATTTGGCTGGAACAGAAAAGCATTTAAATCCTTTCAAAAAGTCTTTGAAGAGTTCATTTAAACTCTGGCTTGATTGGTTTAGCTGCCTATAGTAGAATTCTGGCTGTTACTGCCTGAGAAATTCTGATCCAACAATCCAAAGCTTGCTATTGACTATCTTACTCTAAATCAATGTTTCCCAACGTTTGGTTTTTGGTCTTCAATTCTCAGAAGTCTAAGTCAATTCCCCAAAGCACTGATCAGCCAATGTATTGACTTAAGCATCTGGAAATTGAAGTCCCCCTGTGGAGCACGAGGCCCACATTGAAAACCACTGATCTAAATCCAACGGAAGCAAAAGCCTAAATAATTCTGATAGGGATTCTGTATGCAATTGTTGGCAATAAGGATCTAGGAAGAAAATTCAATCCTTATGAAGCCAGTGTAGAAAAGGCCTTGTGCCCAAGAGTTTTCACTGATTGTCCAAGGGGCAGAGCCTGATAAGGTGGCATAAATTGGTAACAAATCTTATACAGTGATACCTCATACAACCTCCAAACTTGGTTCCACAAGTTTGGATTTTATACAGATTTGGACTTTGTATGAGGCATGCAAAATCCTAGCCATGATGCCTCATACAACATCCAAATCCTTGCCGCGATCCCTCATACAACGTCGTTTCCATAGAGATACATTGTACTGTAACAGCACAGATTTCAGGGCAAAGGAAACAGACAGGAAACTGACAGAACTTTAAGAAATCATTGTCTAAAGGCTAAATACATTACAAAAACATGTCAAACAACCCTGATTGTCCAAGAACCTGAAGAATGCTGCAAAAATCCCAGGAATGCTTCTAAAAATTCTGACAAAAATATTCAAAAAAATCCAAAATCGCGCTCAAAACCACTCCTAAACACTCTTCGCCTCGTGCAAAACCCACAAGAGCAGTGCACGCATGTGTCCTGCCTTTTATACTGCGACTTTGTATGAGGCAACTTTTTTCAAGGAATCAGACGATGTTGTATGATTTCAATGTTGTATGAAGCGGACTTTGTATAAGGTATTACTATAGTTCTAATCTGGTTCCAGTGCTTTTGGCTGACTCTGTAAACTCAGGGTATTCTAGGATGAGAATCCTGGGCCTCAGGCTCAGTAGTCGCTCACCCCTGATTTAAGGATAGAAGGCTTGAAAAATCAGTGCTAAACTGTTCTGGAAATGAACAGGCAGCCAGTGTAGATTAAAATAACCAAAATATTTTCCCACAGACAAATCAAAACATTATGCAGCTCCCTCTGCTTGAACAATGAGTCAGTAAATATTTTAAAGCCAATTGCTGATTTTAAAAATAATTCCACAGGCTCACTGAATTGCTGCAGTGCGAAACTAAAATTACACTGTGTAAATCAGCGATTATCAATGTTTTCAGGCCGTGAGCCTGGCCACGCCTCCTGGGCAGCTGATTGGGCTGGTCACATGGTTCCTCCTGCCCAGAAGCAGAAGTAAAACGCATTTAGCAGTGTTCTGCGCATGCGCGGTGTGCAATTTTTCCACTTCCTGGTTTGGAAAGGGCATCGCAGGCCTGATGAAATGGCTTTGGGGAATGGGTATGGCCCATGGGCCATAGGTTGCGAATGCCTGGTGTAAATGTACTTGCTGTGGTTTAAATACTCGAGAGAGAGAGAAAGCAGTAGCTGAATGGAACTGTTTCCAGAAACAAGCAAAAATCCGTTTGAGGCTTGGAAACTTTCATATCAATGTTCAAACTCCATAATTGCATCCATAATGTTAATGTTTTTGGACATTTCCTTCTTCAGGCAGGAGCACTGATTCTAATGGGAGGCACATGAGTTAACTGCAGCGATATCATTCACCTGTGACAGCAGTATTTAATGAGAAGAGCTATTAGTCTACAAGCGCCCGCAACCCACATGAGTTTACACAAGAGAGACTAGGACATGCTAAGATTTTAAGTAACTAAGTAACACTGCTTAGTGGGCTCAGTCTCCGTTGATTTGTATTGTATTATAATCTTGTATTGCTTAAGAGATATTTAGAATTCATTGTTGATTCTATGCAGAAACAGAAAACGTAATAACAAAATATAATGTCTGAAGAAGGAAATGTCCGAAAACGTTAACATTAAATAATGGATGCAATTATGGAGTTTGAACATTGATATGAAAGTTTCCAAGCCTCGAATGGATTTTTGCTTGATTTTGCATGGTTTAAATATTAGCACAACACACAAACTGTTTTATTCCATCCCAATAAAGGTGTTGATTCCTGTAGCGTAAGATAAGAGTTTCTGTTTCTTTTTCTGTCTTTGTTAATTTGTATATAGTCACGAAAGCTTTTCAGGTGTATCGTAAGTCATCCTTCGAGGATGAAATGCTGTGCATTAAATAGCCATATTACTACTGACAACATTGTATTTGTCACAAAATATTTCTTCTTTTGAAAGCAGCTGGCATGTTACCACGCTGAGCGTCTTGCTGAGCATTATTAACAGATTTGGGCAAAGACTGGTTTATTAAGCCATTTCCACAGGAAAATAATAAGGTTCCATGCCAAAGAAAGGCTTTAAATTAGTGAAAGAATGTTCCAGAGCATGGTTATTCTTGTTGAAGCTGATTAATTAATATAATATATTAAAAGAAGACAGAGAAAGGCATTCTCAGAACAGAGAATTTAAGAAATCAAACAGAAATATAGCCCAGAGCCGCCTAAGATTTCAGGTTAGAGGAAAAAGTTTCCGGAACTGCACACAAAATCATAAATTAGAATAAGGGGTGGCTGATTAAAAGCTATTAATATATATTTTGTATGGAAACTTGCACATTGCTGTTTGCAGAAAAACCAAGGAAACATTGACACTGAATGAAAGTGCTAATTTCTCTTCTAGTCATTAAGATAAGTGATATTCAGTATGATCAGAGGGGATGTGTTTTTTTTTTCTGTTTGAGGTGTAGTTTCCAGAATCCCAGACAGCATAGCAGAAATTTTATTTCAGAATCAATGGTATGAAGTTAAACACAGATCAGTTCCCTTACAAGTTGCCGGTGCTAAACATAATGGTTGAAATCCTGTTGCTTTGTGTAGTAACTTGCAACTAGAGCAGACCCACTGAACCAGTAGGAATTTTGTCAACTCCTAAATAAGTTTCATTGATTCAATTTGGCCTCCTCTAGTTACATTGTACTTCAGCACAGTACAGGTAAGTAACTCATTAAATATCTGCTGATTCAATGGGCATTTTCTAGTGCAACTTACTACACAAAACAGGATTTCAGCTATCAAATCAATGTGTCTGGTCTCCCAATGTAGACTTGCAACTCTGATAGTGAAATCTTTTCACATATGAATGAACTATTTATTTATTATATTTCATTGCAGCTCCTCTGGTGGCTTAGTGGTTAAGGTGCTGAGCTGGAGACTGGGTTGGTTTTAATACCTGAGAGCTACACTTGGGGACATGAAAGAAGCCTCATTCAATTCAATTCAATTCAATTCAAAAATTAATTTAAACCCCACCTTTCTCATTTATGCATCTCCTAAAAATCCTTTCAACCCAGAGTAATCTTGTTGTTGTTCAGTCGCACAGTTGATTCCGACCCTTTGCGACCCTATGGACCATTGTTCTCCAGCCGCCTCTGTCCTCCACCACCCCCCTCAGCACTCCCAGTTCTGTGCCCACTGTGTCTATAATACCATCTAGCCATCTCATCTTTGGCCTTCCCCTTCTTCTTTTGCCCTCCACCTTTCCCAACATCAAGACCTTCTCAAGTGAGTCCTCCCTTCTCATTTGATGCCCAAAGTATTTTAGCTTCGTCTTTACTATTTGACCTTCCAATGAGCAGTCAGGGTTGATTTGCAGGCGCACCCCCCCAATGATGGACTCAGACACAAATGAAAGTGGATAACGGCATGGGCCACATTTATTGATTCAAGCCCTAGTCCAAATTATAAATTTCTATTGGTAAAACGACCAATCATAATTCTTAAGGCAAGCAGGCCGAAGTAACACTGGTAAGGTACCACCCAAAATTGCCAACGGCAATTGTTACAATGTATCTATTTGTATCAATTTGTTTGTTGACAACAAACAAATTGTTGACCGTAGTCAATATCTAACTAATGACCCCACCCTCTGACGTGTATCCGTAAAATCAGGGGGTGATTCCAGCTGTCTAGTGGTAACCATCACCCCCTCGCCTGGTTCGTCGTTGACCGGACAACGTTTAAACAACTTATGCCTATCTAGTGTTGTCCAGTCAATTGCGAACCTGCCGGATACCTGTGGGTCATAAATGTTTACCTTACCAGTGCTACCCGCCAATGTGACCAAAGTCAACAGTAGCACAGAACAACCCCTATATCAAACCATAGCAACAGTGTGGGATGGGCGAAAAAGCCAGGACTCAAGGGCCAATAGCGAGTCCCAGCCAAAAATTCCCACCCGGCCCCGAAGCGACCAAGAAATCACACTGTTAACTAGGGAGGGGGTGGAGGGGAAAAACTTCTCCGCTCCGTCGGTTCGCCAAAATGGCAGCACGGCTGCCTCGTGGCCAGCCCTTTTATTAGGGTGCTGGCCACGCCCCTAACTACCCAGATGGTTTCGTCCGGTGGGGGGGGGGCCGCAAAGAGCGCGGCAGCCATTTTGGCGCCGCGCTTCCATTGCAGGCGCACCCCCCCAATGATGGACTCAGACACAAATGAAAGTGGATAACGGCATGGGCCACATTTATTGATTCAAGCCCCAGTCCGAATTATAAATTTCTATTGGTAAAACGACCAATCATAATTCTTAAGGCAAGCAGGCCGAAGTAACACTGGTAAGGTACCACCCAAAATTGCCAACGGCAATTGTTACAATGTATCTATTTGTATCAATTTGTTTGTTGACAACAAACAAATTGTTGACCGTAGTCAATATCTAACTAATGACCCCACCCTCTGACGTGTATCCGTAAAATCAGGGGGTGATTCCAGCTGTCTAGTGGTAACCATCACCCCCTCGCCTGGTTCGTCGTTGACCGGACAACGTTTAAACAACTTATGCCTATCTAGTGTTGTCCAGTCAATTGCGAACCTGCCGGATACCTGTGGGTCATAAATGTTTACCTTACCAGTGCTACCCGCCAATGTGACCAAAGTCAACAGTAGCACAGAACAACCCCTATATCAAACCATAGCAACAGTGTGGGATGGGCGAAAAAGCCAGGACTCAAGGGCCAATAGCGAGTCCCAGCCAAAAATTCCCACCCGGCCCCGAAGCGACCAAGAAATCACACTGTTAACTAGGGAGGGGGTGGAGGGGAAAAACTTCTCCGCTCCGTCGGTTCGCCAAAATGGCAGCACGGCTGCCTCGTGGCCAGCCCTTTTATTAGGGTGCTGGCCACGCCCCTAACTACCCGGATGGTTTCGTCCGGTGGGGGGGGGGGGGGCGCAAAGAGCGCGGCAGCCATTTTGGCGCCGCGCTTCCATTGCAGGCGCACCCCCCCCAATGATGGACTCAGACACAAATGAAAGTGGATAACGGCATGGGCCACATTTATTGATTCAAGCCCTAGTCCGAATTATAAATTTCTATTGGTAAAACGACCAATCATAATTCTTAAGGCAAGCAGGCCGAAGTAACACTGGTAAGGTACCACCCAAAATTGCCAACGGCAATTGTTACAATGTATCTATTTGTAACAATTTGTTTGTTGACAACAAACAAATTGTTGACCGTAGTCAATATCTAACTAATGACCCCACCCTCTGACGTGTATCCGTAAAATCAGGGGGTGATTCCAGCTGTCTAGTGGTAACCATCACCCCCTCGCCTGGTTCGTCGTTGACCGGACAACGTTTAAACAACTTATGCCTATCTAGTGTTGTCCAGTCAATTGCGAACCTGCCGGATACCTGTGGGTCATAAATGTTTACCTTACCAGTGCTACCCGCCACCCAGAGAGGCTTCAATAAAGGCTCAACACCCCCCCCCCCAAGACCGTCAGCTCGGTCGACAGGCCTGCTCGCCAATCACTCAGCAGGAGGTCCATACCTCCTCGCGACAGATGGGCCCCCTCCCCTGAATAAAGCTCATAATTTTGCAGACTGATGATGGGGAGGCGAACGACGCGTCCCCAACCCATATCAAAAAGGAACCGGGCAATAGCCCTGGAGCGACGAGCCCGGTCAAGCGCCTGGAGGCCAAACGCTCCCCTGTAAGCGTACTGCGGTATCATGTCCGACCAAATGAGGGGTGTGGCAGGCCACACATAATGTGAGTAGGCCAGGTGACTGCAAATCGCAAGCTTCCGCGATAGGCCAGTGACCTGTCCGAAACCATTGCCCCCAAGGTGAATAACCAGGACATCAGGCGAGTCAGCATCCCTGATGTAGAAAAGGAATGGCAACAGTTCCCGCCATAACATGCCGCGCTTACCACACCACCTGAGATGTGCGGATGCACCCAGTCCCAGTCGGGGTCCCACTCTGTCGCCGCAGCGTAACGCGCTGCCCTGTGCAGCGTAACGCGCTGCCCTGTGCAGCGTAACGCGCTGCCCTGTGCACGTGGCAACGGCCCACCAGCCTTACTGTCACCGGTGTAAAACGACACCCAGGGTCTGTCAAGGAAAAAAGGGGGGGTGAGAAACATTGCAGTGACTAAACTGGCACTCACGGTTGAAGAGGGTGAACACAAAACTGAAAACAATGTGATCCCCACCTTCCCATGCGGCGTATTTCAGCCCCAGAGTACCCAAAAGCAGCTGCAGTAGAAACCGCCCCCATCCTGCAGGAATGGCTGAGTGAGGGGAGACCCACCCTGGTGACAGAAAAACGGGGCATGGTGCGTGCCACACAGTGCAAGAAACTCCTGTAGGGCACCAACCGGACAGATGTCTTCCCAGGAACATCGTCGCAGTATTACTCAACTGCCTACGCCGTGCTGATCTGTTTTAGAGGAGCGTATCCTCAACTGAGCCCAATCATTGCAACATAGACATCTTCGAGTTCCAGTGCCCTACGACTTGCATCCGCCTTAGACAGCATCACAAGCTCGCTGATGCGGAGCGCTCCAAAAAAGGCCACCGTTGTAGCCGCACGAAACAGGGCTGCCTCATACCTATCGAAACATAGGTCATGCCAGCCTCGTGCCATTTGGGTAAGTACCCCAGGGGAAATTGGGTGACGGTCGTCCAGGCAACGCCCACGTTCCCGCACCCACCCCTCCAAAACATGTCTCACACGGAAATCAGCGGTACTGTCCGCATGACCTCCCACCTTGGCCATAAAAGCCAGCGCTGATAGCCTAGATGCTATGGTGCGTGGTGCCAGGCCCTGGGCGTGCAGGTAAACCATAAAACGGAGGATGTGGGCCACTGGGATCGGCCAGGTATCTGGCAAGCAATATTGGGAACAAAAGGTCTGAAATGAAACCAACGCGTGGTGATACGCCTTACGCGTGCGTGGCGCCAGTGACATGCCTATCGCCCGGTTCACCTCTCCTTGCCAATGGTCCATATCTCCTGCGGTAGTGGCGAGGGAAACTCCTCCGCATCCGGAGCCAAGGCACAGAACCAGGAGATCTGCAGGCGGGACAAAGCGTCAGCAATATCATTATTCACCCCCGGGACATGCCTGGCTCTGAACAGTACATTGAGGCGCAGGCTGCGCAATACAAACTGGCGCACAAGATCCATGACCCTGGGAGATTTAGAGGTCTGTGAGTTGACAATGTGGACAACAGCCGCATTGTCACACCAGAAATGCACCACAGAGTTGGCCCACTCCTCACCCCATAGCATCAAGGCCCCCAGTATGGGGAAAAATTCCAAATATGTGAGATCCCTCAGGCGACCCGTGCCTGACCAGGCTGGTGGCCATCCACCACATGCCCACTTCCCATTGAAGTACATCCCATAACCCAGGGATCCCGAGGCATCAGACTGAATTTGAAATTGGGGCGAAGCCAGGAGGTCAGACCTCCAAAATGAGACCCCATTGAACTCCCTCAAGAACTGGAGCCATACGTGCAGATCTGCCCTGATGCCCCGTGTCAGTCTCACCCTATGATGGGGCCTGGATAAGCCTGCCATGGCGTCGCACAAGCGCCGAGCAAAGGCCCTGCCAGGTGCGACCACCCTGCAAGCGAAATTGAGGTGGCCATGTAGCACCTGCAATTCACGAAGGGATGCCTTGCGCTTAGCCAGTAAGTCCGATATAAGGGCGACTATCCATGCCACCTTGTCTGCGGGCAACCTAGAAGCCTGCGCTACCGTGTCAATTTCCACCCCCAGGAATATTAACTTATCAGACGGGCCTTCGGTCTTTTCGGGCGCTAAAGGGATACCGAGTTCCTCCATTAGCATCTGAAATGTGTTGAGGAGACGTGTACACGTGTCCCAGCCCCGTTCACCCCCGAATAAAAAGTCATCCAGGTAATGGGCTACAGACCGAGACCCTGACCTACGGACAAATGCCCACTGCAGGAAGGTACTGAAACGCTCGAAAGCCGAGCAGGATATGGAACAGCCGAATGGCATGGCTTTGTCAAAATAATATTCACCCCGGAATTTGAAACCCAGCAACTCGAAGTCACCCGGGTGCACGGGTAAGAGGCGAAACGCCGACTTAATGTCACACTTAGCCAACAGTGCACCCGGGCCACATGAGCGCACCATGCGCAATGCCTGGTCAAAGGATGTATACCTGACAGAACAAAGGTCATTAGGGATAGCATCATTGACCGAGTGGCCGGCTGGGTAGGACAAATGGTGAATCAGGCGGAACTCGCCCGGGGACTTCTTGGGCACTAGTCCTAGCGGAGACACTTTAAGGTTGGGGAACGGGGGTGCGGGGAAAGGGCCGGCGACCCTGCCCGCAGCAATCTCCTTATTAATGCTGGCGGCAGCCACCTCCTCCCTTCCCCTAAGTGACAAAAGGTTAGGTGCATCCTGCGGTGACCTATCCCCCGTGAAAGGAATACGAAAACCCAGTTGAAAGCCCTGAAGGAGGTACACAGCGTCTGCTCTCCTCGGGTACGATGCGAGCCAACGCTCCAGCATGTCGACATTAATTGGGGAGGGGGCCTTTTGGTGAACCCGCTCCTTCCATGGCAGTCTTGCCTGACCCTTGTCCGCCCCTACCCCTGCCCCTGTATCCTCCCGGCCTGGGACAGGCGGAGGAAGCATGGGGGCCAGAACAAGAGGGGCACTCATGCTTGTACTTGCAATTTTTCCTGTTGCAAGAACCATTGGACGAGAAGGTCCAGCACAGCAGGCGGGCTGGAACCCCCTGCCCCGCCGCTTGGCGGGGTACCTGTACTGGGGCCGCTCGTTGGACTGCATGTCCACAATGGTATCTCTCCCCAGGCGCCGGGCGCGTGGGGGTCATATACAGAAGCCACAGCTTCTGGCAGGGCTCATCCCACCTCATCTCCGGGTGCAACGGAATTCTCATGCGGAACTCTTCGTCGTAAACCAGCCATGACGGACCCGGGAAGTCAACCATAGCCCGGTAAATGTTGTCCAGATATTGGACCATGGGAATAGCCAAATCCGGCCTAGCCCTGAGGTAAACGGCCATGTAAATCAGGTACGCTGGCAGCCAATTTGCCCACGTGCATGGCGGCTTACGACGACGTGCCTGCTCCTTATCCTTCTCGTCCAGCCCTTCCCTCTCTTCCTTGGTCGGCTCCCTATTTAGAAGTGAGAAGATATCTACGTACTCGCCCCTCCAAATCTTTTCCTTGGTAGACTGGGCCAAATGGTCCCCCAAGGGCAAGGAATACCCTGCCGTTGGCAAAGCCGACACCGGCACCGAGGGAACTACGGGTAGAGTAAAATGAGCCTGAGCCAGCCCGGGGATCCCCAACACATTTCCCAGCACATTGGGGGCACCACCCCGCCCCAAGCCCTGTGTTATGGGTAAAGTCGCTGGGTGGGCCGGGGGCCATTGGGCCGTCGTGCCACCCGAGCGAGGCCAAGGCCATTGAACAGCCCCCCCCAATGAAGTCAGTTGTGTGGGTGCATTAACTTGGACTGCATACTCACCCGCTGCACCCCCGCGGGCCGCCCCCACCGGGGGTTCCGGCCCGCTGGGGGCGTCGGAGCTCATGACCGAAGCTGAGCTCGTCGACGGAGCCAAACCAGCACCAGACTGCTGCACCTGTGGGGTGGGGAGCCGCGAGGCAGTGGCCACGACCGGCCCACACGCCTCGGGCGGCTCAACCCGACCCGTCGCCGGCCGTTGTTTGGCGGTCAAAGGGGGTACCTGAAAACCTAGGGATACCCCCGTTTGGTTGGCCCTCGCCAAGGACGCTTCAAGGGCCGCTACACGGGCAAGGAGGGCCTCCACGTCGACATAGGGCCCGGCCCCGACAGGGGGCAATTGGGCAGCCGGCCCATAATTCACAGGCACCTGTCCAGGTCCCTGAGCCCCAGGGGCCAAATAAGGCCAAGAGCCCATGCTCAGCCCCTGGGAAGCCGTATGAACGCCCTGTAAGGGCAGGGAACCCAACCACCCTCCGTGGCTCGCACCCCCCATAGGGAACTGCGCACCCGGGCAAGACGGCTCCACCGCACGAACCATGGCAGGGGCCGTGGTCGTCGTTTGCGGGCCAAGGGCCGAGGCCCCGTCCGGGGCCGCGGGTATGCTCCGCGCATCAGGCCAAGGAGCTACCGATCCCATCCCACCGTTCCCGGTGGAGTCCGCTAGAGGTGGCTGCGGAACGGGCGCAGTCGCGGTCCTCCGACCCGGCTGACGCCTCCGCGCCGATCGAGCCACGTTCGCGGCTGCCTTCTTCTTCGAGGGCATGGCTAAAAGTAGCTAGGAAGCCTAAAACAAAAGAGAAAGCTGCCCGAAAAAGGCTTCCCTCAAGAAGACACGAGCGACGGAGGTAAGGAGGAAAAACTTCTCCGCTCCGTCGGTTCGCCAAAATGGCAGCACGGCTGCCTCGTGGCCAGCCCTTTTATTAGGGTGCTGGCCACGCCCCTAACTACCCGGATGGTTTCGTCCGGTGGGGGGGGGCCGCAAAGAGCGCGGCGGCCATTTTGGCGCCGCGCTTCCATTCTTCTAAGATTGACCTATCTATGACATGAAATTATTATTAATGTTACCATATAGTGTACAGGCATTCTCTGGGCAGTGTAAAAACAGCCAGGATATCATACTACAGGAAACTATAATAGAATCAACAATTAAAAATCTTACTAATCAACAAATAAACAAACAGTAATAAAAATACAAAAAGCATAATATTCACTGCTGAAATAAAGATAATTTTAATTATCCTTGACCAACATCCCAACAACCTAAACCTTTGAGTAACATGACAAATACCTTAGCTATTGAAGTCCCAAGTCACCTGGGGCTTTTAAGGTCAAAACCAGCACTTTGGATTGAACAGGGAAGCACACAGAAACTAAAGCCTAAATTGAAATTTTTGAGTGATTGTTCTGTATGTGCTAATTGTACAGCAAACAACGTTGTAAAAACTGGGGTTTACATTACACATTTCTGTCTGACACATACCATAATAAAGCAAATTGCTATATCCAGTGCTAGAGTACACACAATGACTATCATGGAAGTGCTCATGGTCACACATGCTCTGGTCACCTCTAAACTAGATTATTGTAATGCACTCTACATGGGGCTGCCCTTGACAACCATTCGGAGGCAGCAGCTGGTCCAGAACGCGGCCACCTGGGTGGTGATGGGGTGCGGCATTATGCCCACACCTCGCTACTGCTCCGGGAGCTGCACTGCTTACCAGTTTGCCTCTGGGTGCAATTCAAGGTGCTGGTGATGACTTTTAAAGCCCTATATGGTAGTGGGCCAGGATATCTAAGTGAACATGTCTCCCAAAGAATGTCTGTCCATCCAACCAGAGCGGATCGGAGGGGCTCTCTAATTGTACCATCAGCTAGAGGGGCTTGTCTCTCTAGCACAAGAAGGAGGGCCTTCTCTGTTTCCGCACCGGCCAACAGAGTTACGCCTGCAGATGGAATTGCTGCCTTTTAGGAAAGATCTTAAAACCTGGCTGGCATGGTAGGTGTGGGGCACGGATGGAGTTGTGACCCGCACCTGCTGGCTTGTATAAAACATAATCAAGATCCTTCCTCTTTTTTACAGATGGGGTGGGTGGGATCTTAATGGGGATGGTTTTAAATGATTTTAATGGCTTTTTGTATATGTTGTTATCTATGAGCCGCCCAGAGTCGCTTCGGCAAGGGGGCGGCGATACAAATGTGAACAATAAATAAATAAATAAAATGGGAGATGATCTAACAAGTAAACTTTGAAGGATTGCATTAAGGATCACTTTTCACTTTTTTGTGTGTATGAATTATTCTATAATTCCATTTTCATTCTATACCATGGAAGTGCACCAGAGACTACCAGTGTCAAAGAATCATTCATCTATCATATTTTGATTCACTTTCACCTTCCTGGGAGGTTGAGGATAAAAAGAGCAAAGTCTGTTGTTTTGTCACAACTTCAAGGTGACACACAGGGATGACAAATGGAATGGGATGAAAGGGAATACAAACCTTGGGTAAGAGACAATGCCCTGTGTAATAGCTCACAGTGTTGAGTGAGTGTGCTACAGTGGTTCCTTTCCTATCTTTGGAGCTGGTTACAGAAAGTAGCAGTGAAGGACTTCTGCTCATCTCCATAGAGATTAAAGTGTGGGATACTGCAGGATTCCACTCTATCTGTATGAAGTTTAATACCCATATACAGCCACTATATAAAGCCACTGGGAGAGATCTTTAGGAGTTTGGGGGTTGAGTGCCATCAATATGCTGATGACACTGATCACCAGGGTCAGCCGAGACTGTGCAATTGCTGGACCAATGTCTGGAGACTGGAATGGGCTAGAAGAGGCCAAATAAACTGAAGTCCAATCCCAACAAGATGGAGGCTCTGTGGTTTGGTGGCTCCCAGGTCCAGGAAATGGGTTGGAAACCTTTTCTGAATGGGTTGCACTCTCCCTGAAGAAGCAGGTGTGTAGTTCACCTGGGGTTAACTTCAACTGATCTGCCAGCTATGACTATTCCTGGACAGGGGTAATTTGCCCATAGTGCTCAATGCCTTGGTTAGCCTATGTACTCTATATGGAGCTACTCTCGAAGATTACATGGATGCTGCAGCAGCTGTAGTATGCAGCAGGTAGACCACTAACAGGAACATCCTTCAAAACCCAAATTACACCCATTCTGCCAATATGCTTCCAATCTGAATTCAAGATGTTGATGATGATTTAAAGGTTTCCGTTGCTCGAAAGCCAGTTGTATCCGACTCTAGGGTTCAGTGCTCATCTCTGTTTCAAAGCCGAAGAGCCAGCGCTGTCTGCTTCTGCAGTCATTTCTGTGGTTATGTGGCATGGAACACTGTTACCTTCCCACCAATATGGTCCCTATTTATCTACTTGCAATTTCTTGCTTTCAAAGGTTGTCAGGAGCTGGGACAAAGACAGGAGCTCATTCCGTCCTGCAGTACTCAGGAATCGAACTGCTGACCTTCCGCCTCCCAGTCAGCTTCTTAGCCACTTGAGCCACTACAGTCCTCTGATGATGATTTATAAAGACCTAAACATTCTGGAACTGAAATATTTGAAGGAGTGTCTTTTCCATATGAATCTGCCTAACCCCTAAGATTTGTTGGGGAGGCCACGCTCCATGTAGAATTGAGAACAGTTTTTCATGTGGAGTCACAGGGATGCTTTTTCTGTTTTAGCACCTTTGATGTTTGCAGATTGATACGCAGTAGGCAGCAGTCAAGGGGCCAAACACATCTTTATTGCAATGTAGTCAATCTGAACATGAGGTAATGGCGGAGACGCAGCTCCTTATATATGGTACAGTACATTTGAATTTTGCCCGAAGGTGCCCATTGGTTACTGTGTCAGTGACGTCATTGTGACGTACTGCATACCTGGCATGGCTCACCTGTGGTGGGAAGGTTTCCCGCACTAATCACTGATTGGGTGATTGGAGCCACGTGAGCTGAGCTCCTTCAGCTGCGCTATAGCTGGCAGCTGAATTCTATGCGAGTGGCAGAAGACTTACATGCATACACAGTATCTACACAATAGGAGTATTAACAAGGGGGGAAGGGGGGGGAATGGAGGATCGCTAGATCTGATTCATTCACATTACACTTGGTTACATACACAACAGCACCCCAACTGTAAATGCCTTCCCCTTGGAGGCTCAAATGGTGCTGACGCTGGCATGATTTTGATGCCAAATCAAAATGTACTTCTTTATTAGAGCCAGTGGAAGTTGAAGCTCATGATCTGCTAAGGTTTAGCACAATGGTTCTAATGTTTTTAAAATGTTTTTAATATTTGAATGTTTTAAACTTTTACCATTTGATCTTAAAATTGTTTTAAACTCAGTGGTACCTCATGTCAGAGAGTATTATGGGAAGTTACTTTTTATTCAGTTACTTTAAATTCATTTATGCCAGGTGGTGGGATTTCTTTGACATGTTTGACATGTGTCCCAGGTAAAGTGATGGAAACCATCCTAAAAGATAGAATTAATAGGAACATAGAAGAGAAGGCGCTGCTAAAGGAGAGCCAACATGGCTTTTACAAGGGCAAATCATGCCTCACTAATCTGTTGGAATTTTTTGAGAGTGTCAACAAGCATGTGGATAAGGGGGATCCAGTTGACATTGTGTATCTGGACTTTCAGAAGGCTTTTGACAAGGTCCCACACCAAAGGCTCTTGAATAAACTTACCAGTCATGGAATAAAGGGACAGGTCTTGTCTTGGATCAGCAACTGGCTAAGGGACAGGAAACAGGGTAGCACTAAATGGACACTTCTCCAAGTGGAGGGAAGTAAAGAGTGGGGTCCCCCAAGGTTCAGTACTGGGACCCCTGCTAAGGGACAGGATACAGAGGGTAGCACTAAATGGACACTTCTCCAAGTGGAGGGAAGTAAAGAGTGGGGTCCCCCAAGGTTCAGTACTGGGACCCCTGCTTTTCAACCTCTTCATAAATGATCTAGAGGTAGGAGTAAAAAGCAAGGTAGCCAAATTTGCTGACGACACTAAATTATACAGGGTAGTGAAAACTGTGAGAGATTGTGAGGAGCTCCAGAGGGATCTCTTGACACTGGGGGAGTGGGCAAAACAGTGGCAAATGAGCTTCAACATTAGTAAGTGCAGAGTGATGCATGTTGGGGCAAAGAACCCCAATTACATTTATAAACTGATGGGATCTGAACTCTCTGCGACAAACCAGGAAAGGGACCTTGGTGTCCTGGTGGACAACTCAATGAAGGTGTCAACCCAGTGTGCCTCAGCAGTGAAAAAAGCAAACTCAATGCTAGGGATCATTAGGAAGGGTATAGAAAATAAGTCAGCAAGTGTCATTTTGCCTCTTTATAAATCTATGGTGAGGCCCCATCTGGAATACTGTGTACAGTTCTGGTCGCCATACCTCCAGAAGGTTATTCTGGAGCTGGAAAAAGTGCAGAGGAGGGCAACCAGAATGATTAGGGGACTGGAACACCTTCCTTACCATCTGAGACTGCAACGGTTGGGCCTCTTCACTCTTGAACGACGGCGTCTAAGAGGTGACCTGATTGAAGTTTATAAAATCATGCATGGTGTGGACAAAGTAGATAAGGAAAAACTGTTTTCCCTATCGCATAACACTAGAACTAGGGGACACTCCATGAAACTTTTGGGTACTAGTTCTCAAACAAATAAGAGAAAGTACTTTTTCACCCAGAGGATTACTGGTCTATGGAACTCCCTGCCAGAAGAAATGGTGACAGCTGTCAGTATTGACAGCTTTAAGAAAGGATTAGACAAGTTCATGGAGGACAAGGGTATCAATGGCTATAATTATGGATACTTAAGGACAACTTCCAGGTTGGAGAGATAGGCAGGATATCTCTCAATGCCATTTCCAGGGAATCCTAAGCAGGTGAAGGCATCTCCTTGGGAATACCCTGAAGGAAATGGTGAGCCACTGTGTGAGACAGAATGCTGGACTGGATGGGCTGTGGCCTGTTCCAGCAAGGCTGTTCTTATGTTCTTATGTTCTTTCTATCCTAGATTTATGTAGTCTAACACTTAGTTAAGAAAGAGCAATTGTGACTCCATTTTGCATTTTCCCATGCACTCACATTCCACCATAGTACGTCATTTTCTCACACAGCTTGTCAAGCGCCAAGGCTACATTCTAAAATACCAGACAGGTGATGGTCATCATAATCAGATAAGAAACACCTGAGAATCTTAGTTGACACAAAAAACAGACATCACAAATATTTAAGAACATCCTTAGAATTCCAATGGGAGGGAGCAGAGGACGCTGGAAGGGACGCTGCCAGCTTCAGCGTTGGTGGAGCCACCACACTCCGGGGTTTCTGTCTCCACACCACCTGGACTGAGAATGCAGGGAGGAGCTGCGCGGCAAAGGAGAGCTTGGCCGGCTCCAGCCGCAGCTGTGTGTGAGCGGCCACACCCCCGAGCTCCCACCCCCACGCCATCGGGGCTACAAAGGCTGGGGAGTGTGGCACGGCTGGAAGGGATGCTGGAAGGGACGCTGCCAGCTTCAGCATTGGTGGAGCCACACCCCCCCCCCCGGGCTTCTGTCTCCACACCACCTGGACTGAGAATGCAGGGAGAAGCTGCGCGGCGAAGGAGAGTTTGGCCGGCTCCAGCAGCAGCTGTGTGTGAGCGGCCACACCCCCGAGCCCCCACCCCCACGCCATCAGGGCTACAAAGGCTGGGGAGTGTGGCGCGGCTGGCAGGGATGCTGCCAGCTTCAGCACTGGTGGAGCCACCACACCCCTGGGCTTTTGCTCCCACGCCACTGGGACCGAGACTGTAGGGAGGTGCGGTTTGGTCGCAGAAGTGTTGGGTGTGAGGGGGGGTTCCTTCTTTGAGTTTGTGATTTGTTATTTTGTTTTGCATTATTGAACTTGTTTGACTCTTATGATTGTTAGGGTAATTTTGATATTGTATTGAATATGTTTTTGATAATTCATACTGTAACTGTATTTTGTTGTATTATTTGTATCATATTTTATATTGTTTGGCATTCTTGTTGTAAACCGCTTCGAGTTCCCTTTATGGGGAGGAAAGCGGTATAAAAGTCTAAATAATAATAATAATAATAATAATAATAATAATAATAATAATAATAATAATAATAATAATAATAATAATAATAATAATAATAATCCCCAAAATGCTATATAAACAACCTCACATCTGGGGTCTGAGGTAGACCAAGATAGATCTTTGGGGAGATCATTTGGATTACAAAGATCTTCAAGATAGCCTCACCTGGACTTATGATCCTTCCTTCAAGCTGCATGAGGGCACAGATGTCCACTTGGACTTAGAAATTGGAATACAGATGGGTTTTCCAACAGGGAATTACAATTGAGTTTATTTTCCTTTATTCTGTGGATTTACAAATATGCACAATAAAGCCTGATAAGGAATATTGTATCAAGCGGTTTTTCTTTGCTCTCTTGGAGAAGGAGAGTGACCTTGGTGAGTGCTGATAAAGGAACATTGACTCTACAAAGGGATTACAGTGTAAAAAGCTGACTTTGTTTGGATGCCAACAGGAGTGGAGCTTCATTGGGTTTTGTTTCCTTACCTTGGAAGGTGTCACCAGCGAGGAACAGTTTTGAAAGGGGAAGGTACCATCCTTATCACCCAAATACCCCCCTTTAGAAGGGCTTTGATTTTCACCAAAGGAGAGTTTGTTTGTGCTGTAGGAAGTGGCTGGACAATACTTTTTAATTGGCCATTCCAAATAGCTACCAAGATGTGACATAGGATGGGGATGCCATCCTTCTATTTATGAGCCAGTTCAAACTGGATGGAAGAACGCCCTGCCAGCCTAACAAGTCAGCACAGAGGGGATTTTCTTAGCATAATGACACATGGACCAGAGGGGCCGCACCATCTAAGCAGGCACAAAATTGGCAAAAAAGTAGTGGGGTGTGAGGGCGGGCATGGGCAACCCCCCTGAGACCTCATACGATGATTTTAATCCGTTCCATGGGGCTCGTTGTTGTACAAAATAATTGCTATACAATGCATGCATCGTATAGCAATTTTCCCTATGGTATGCATCATACAACAATTTATTTATTTTTTTGCTATGTGGTTTTTCCCATTGAAAAATTGTTGTACGATTTTTTCCATAGGGAAAATTGTTATGTGGGATGCAATTTTTTTCAAAACCTAATTGTTATAAGATTTCATTCCTATACTGGGCAATTGTTGTATGACGTTCCACTGTACTTATATTTTAAAATTATGTTATATAGCTGTGTTACCTATTCTGAGATCCTGTGATATACGTAAAGGTCAAGGTTGCCCTTGCTCAAAAGCCAGTCATATCTGAATCTAGGGTTCAGTGCTCATCTCTGTTTACAGCCAAAGAGCCAGCACTGTCAAAGTCTGCAGACATTTCCATGGTCATGTGGCAGGCATGCCTAGACACTGGCGTGCACGGAACACTGCTTACCTTCCCACAAAAGTGGTACCTATTTATCTACTTGCAATTTCTTGCTTTCAAACTGCTAGGTTGGCAGGAGCCGGGACAGAGACAGAAGCTCATTCTGTCATGCAGGTCTCGACTTGCTGACCTTCCAGTCATCATATTCAGTGTCTTAACCACTTGAGCCATCACAGTCTCTTAATAGGATGATATAGGGTGGTCAAACAAACAAACAAACAAACAAATAAAGCAGGCTACACATTTTGCTGCATAATCATATAAAATACTCTTACTAATTGTTCCTAACTCTTTCAGTGTTGAGTTGCTAAATTCTAAATTCAGTTAAATCAAGAGATTCAAGCCCCCCCCCAAAAAAAAACAAAAAACAAAAAAAACAAAAAAAAACAACCAGGTCTTTCCACAAGTATTTTATTTAAAAAGACTTCTACTGTCCATGCCTTGCAACAGTCCTGTGTTAAATTGAGTTAGCTGTCTAATAAGCAGCTGAGAAACACTGCTATGTTCAACTCTGAATCCATCCAAAGCTGCTTCATCCCATACTTTGATCTTATCAGGTGTGTCAGCCTATCAGGCCCTCAGGTACACTAAATCATAGTTGAACATAGTGGCTATGGTAACCTTTCTCTATTGCCTTGAGTATCTTTTAAGCCAAAATACATACACTCACATATCAGAAGGTCATTAGATGGACAATCTCACCAGAATACAGCTCCTATGATAAAAGGATAATATCATTATCGTCACTGCTATTACACAACGAGTTGGATGCAGAAGGATATTATTGGTATAATTATCTGCAAAGGTAAGTTTGGATGACTCAGTCATTAGAACGCTGAACTCTAGCATTTTCATTAACTTCCAGCTGCTTGCTGCTGTATGATGAAAGGTTTACTGTTTCAGAAATAACAACTCTACAGCTACCACAAAGGAAGAACAATCATTAGCCAAAAATCAGTATTTAACATTTTAAAAGTATAAGCCCATAGCTGAAATCCATCTGTCAAAAAGGTACGAGTCTGAGTCAGGAGAAAACTTTCAGTAATGAACTCTGGTAAAAAGAAAAAAGAGTAAACTCATGCTTCATTTGTCAATCACATAAAAATGTCCAGCAGGAAAGAAATGGTTCAAAAGGGGATAAATGACATTTTAAAAAAAGTATCTCTCAGTAGAATCTTATTGCTTCCAGGGGTTCCCCTCAAAAGTGATGTTACAGGGCATTTGAAGGGTACTTACATAGGCACTTACTGTGAAACACAGTACAGTGGTACCTTGCATAACAAACGCTTCGCATAACAAAAAATTCGCATAACGAAGCTTTCGTTATGCAAGGGCAATACCCCGCATAACAAAAAAAAAACCATTCGTTATGCAGGTTTTTTGGTAACCAGGGTATAGCCAGTCTATGGGAACCCTGGATAACGAACATTTTTCTTCGTTATCCAGGGTATCTCATATTAGTTTGGCATAACTGGAAAAACCGCATAGCAAAGCAACTTGCAGAATGGAGTTTTTTGTTATGTGGGGTTCTACTGTATAATATTACACATGATATTTTCTCACTTGGTGCCCTCCAGATAATTCACTCAGCCAATTCTTTTCAGGATGGGGGAATCTGGAAGTAATGCCCCAATCACATCAGGTAGGGCAACTGACTTGGTAAGGCTGCTCTCAGATGTAACTGATACCAAGGAATTACCATATTTGCTGGCGTATAAGATGCATCGGAGTATAAGATGCACTCCGTTATTACCAAAATAGCCCACTATAGGACACTATATACAGTACAAGATTCACTCCATTTTCCAGTGTATTTTAAGGGGGGGAGTGGTATATTTGCTGCAACTAATAAAGGAGAATCCTCCACTTTCTAAGCATTATCATCTAACACCTATGTTTAACCTGTGACTGCCCCCAATGTTGCTTCTGACCCTTTGGTCCATGGCAAGACAAGTTGTGTTTTAGTGTAATATGGCTCTCCTTCATTACATGTGTGCCAAAAGATCTATAGATTGCTGTCTAATTATGCTGAAGGAAAGCTAGCAATAACGTTTAATTAGATAAATGTCTGTTCAAAACCATAGAACTGATACTTTTGGGACTACAGTTTCCAGAATACTCCAATCAGAATAAGAAGATTCTGCAAATGGTCGTCCAAAATAGTCACTTTTCCAAGTTTTGATTATTTCATTTTTTTAAAAAAATGGAAAAAAACCAGCATGTATTTTACAGTGAGGTTGCTGTGTGATTGAGATGCCAGAGCCTAAACACCTTCTCTCCTTTCTTTTCTTTCTTTTTCTCTTTTTTTAAAGCTGAGATTCACCTGTTCACATTTGGACAAGTGAGAATGAATTGTTATCACTTCACTTGATTCTCGCCACTAACAGGCAGACTTCAAAAAACAGCTGAAAGCTTTTCTGCAGCAAAGAGGAAGACCTGAGGCTCAGCACTGAAAGCAAAGGAACAGTCTAGGTTTTTAATAATAATAATAATAATAATGTGATTTACAGGAAGGCTTTTGTTCAGCTTTCTGTTGCTCTGAGCAGGCCCAGGGTCTGAATGGAAGAAACCATTAAACTAATACAATTTTGTCTGTACCAAAATAAAATACAAGAGAAAATGAGAGAAACTAACAGTGACATTTTTATTCAAGTTGGAAATTAAGGGCTAGCTTTAGTGAAACCTAGCAAAAACTGCCTGTTCAGCTTAGAGATGAAACCACAAGAAAATGACCTGCAGGAATGTTCTTTTAAATCAGACATTTATGACAAGAGTTTTAACAAGTTTGCTTCTCTAATTCTTTGTGGCAGCTTTTCTGTACTTGGGTATTTTTCAACTCCTAACTAGACCTGACAATCAGAGATACATTTGAGGCCTTGTTTATAATCTTGTGTAGAGATTAACTGTGGGTTGCCCGCGTGAATAATTGACCAAACCTTTCCCAATGGGTTCGCCCAGCCTTCAAAGGATCCGGGGACCAACCGGACTTTGCTGGAAAGGCAATTGGGGTACGGGCTAGTTGGGGGGCAATTCATAAAGCCTTGGCTGATAGCTACGATAGAAATAGGGGGGAAAAAAACGAAAACCACTCTAAAAGAAATAACTCTGTATTTTCACAGTATCAAAATTCTCCAAAACTCATAGTAAGCTTAATCACAAAAAGTTGCAGCAATAATATGACAAGGAGGTCAAAGTAAGTCCGAATGAAATCAAAGTTCTTTCTTCAAAGATACATAGAAGCTTCAGGCACAAAAGTTGCAATTTCTTCAAGGACACATGGTAGACATGACCGGGAGGTCAGCGTATATCCAAAACAAATCTAGACTGTTCCGGTAAATTCAGTCTTTCACATAAAGCTTCCTCAGGATAAAGGTTCTGAATATGAAAAATAATAAAGATAATAATTATAACAATATCATAATAAAAGAGTGGAAGCAGTACATTGTGAGGAGGTTCACAGCACGATCGCTGTGGCTCATGGCACACCATGGCCATAAATCGTGGGTGATCGTTCTCCTTGCCTCATCTGTTTATGCCGTAACTTAGAGGCCCCCAGTTTGGGCCTCTGACCATTACTCAAGGCCTTCTGGCCCTCCCTACTATGCCCAGGGATGGCACACAGTCATTCAGCTAGCACGCAGCTTCTGTCCAATCAGCAAGGTGAGCACGAGGCAGGCATGCTGATATTTAGCCAATTAAGTAACCTTTTGCTATCGCAGGTAACCAATAAGGATATATTGCATACCCTTCTCTGGAATTTTCTTTGTCCTGTTATTCCTAATAAACTCCGTCCGGGCTATCATGCCCAAGGCCTCTTCATGAATTAAGCCTCCACTGTCTCCTTGATCCCAAAACACAACATCTGGCGACCCGCGACGTGATTGCTGGATCCCAACTCCCCGACTCACCGGCTGGAATAGCCCCCTGGTGCACCTCAGCCTTCAGGCTACCCCAGCCTTTAGGCTCCCTCAGCTTTCGAGCTCCCGATTGTGAGTATGGGGGGGGAAATTTCTTTAGGGCAAAAGACCCATGCAAAAGAATTGCAGAAAATCATCAAGGAGAGCGGATGTCCAGACATCACGCTTAATAGTCTAGAAGACTTCATTAAGGAAGTCGAATGCCAATGTCCTTGGTACCCAGAAATTGGATCACTCAAACGGGATGATTGGCAAAGAATTGGAACAAGTTTATTGGAAGAACCGAGGGCAGCGGTTCATCATTTATTGATTTGGCAAAGAGTTAATGAGGCAGTCAGGAAATTAGTATCAGCAGAGGCATCCCTGACCAATCCTCTGACTCATCCACCCGAGGACCCACCACCTCCTTATCCAAAAGTGCTGCCCGCTATTTTACCACCTACGGCACCATTGGTGCCGCCCATCCCGAGCCTGGTTCTCCAGGCGCCACCCGCCTACCCTGGCGGTGTGATGGGAAATGTTCGCTCTGCCATACATCGAGCCAAGAGCGATGGGGCTTTGTCCCTGGAGGAGGCGGAAGAGTGGCAAGGAGAGAGTCCTTCTGCTTTTCCCATTACGGTTGAGATGGGGGTGGGGGCGGATGGGAATCCAGAGGAACGTATCCATTGGCAAGCTCTGTCATATACAGTAATTAGGGAACTTAATAAAGCTGTTAGAGAGGCTGGTGTCCGATCACATTTTGTGCAAGGGTTGCTTGAGGGAATTGGAAACGGGTACACTATGTTACCCCAAGACTGGAAAGATTTGTTTCGAATGATTTTGACTGCTTCACAGTATGTTGTCTGGGATAGTGAATTCCGAGCGGCTGCAGTGGCGGCTGGTACGCCACAAAACACCCCTGAGCAGATTTATGGAGCAGGTGCATTTGCTACCCTCCAACAGCAGATGCAACTCCCCCGGGAGTCTTTCCACCGCACGTTCATGTGCGTCATGAGAGCCTTTAAAAGGGTCCCCGTCTCTGGGAAACCCACACGCTCCTTTACTTCCACACGGCAGCAGCCCACTGAACCCTACCCACAGTTCATTGATAGATTGAAGGAAGCCATACAAAGACAGATAGACAACCCTGATGCCCAAGGAGAACTCCTGAAACGGCTGGCTTTTGAGCAGGCCAATGCCGATTGCAAGAAGATTTTGCAAAATGTCATTCACCGCCCTGAGTATAGCTTAGCTGACATGATTCAAGCCTGTATGGAGGTGGGCACTCAAACACATGCAATGGCCCTTCTGGCTGGAGCGCTTCGTGCCGGAAACAACCCCACTGGCAATTGTTTCAACTGTCAGAAACCGGGCCACTTCAAGAAAGATTGTCATGCCCCCGGAGGGGGAGTGCATAAGGGGGGTGGAAAGGATGTCAGGCACCCCAGCAAGAAGTGCCCCCGGTGTGGCAAAGGATACCATTGGGCTAGCCAGTGCAGAGTCAACCCCTCACCACAGGGAAACTAGATACCGGGCCCTCCCCGGGAGGCCCCGGGAAAATAAAGGGGACACGGGTCAATCAGCGCAAGGCTGCTACTGCTGGCAGCGCTGGTCTCGATCTCATTAACACACAGGACATGACAACTGCGTTGCCTGGGGAGCTTATCCTGATGCCTGCTGACCTTACTGACCCCTTGCCAAAAGGGACCGTTGGTCTGGTACTGCCGCGTTCATCAGCGGCCAAACATGGCATCATGATAGTTCCTGGCGTGATAGACGCAGACTACACAGGCATCATTTATGTACAATTTTGGAGTCACCTCCCATTGCAACTGCGCAAGGGGGACTCCTGGGCACAATTGATCATTGTTTCTTATGAGACCCCAGGGGGAGCGGAGCCCGCCCTTCGCAGAGGGGGGTTTGGTTCCACCCGTGCTGGAGCCGATGGAGACACCTATCATCCACAGGTTGCCGCCCTTCAAGAGCAGATAGGACAGCAGAAGCCGACCCGTAAGTATTGGGTAAACGGTAAGTTGTTGGAAGGATTGTTGGATACGGGGGCGGATATTTCTGTGATAGCCGCTGGGCACTGGGATCCCTTGTGGCCAACCGAAACCGCTCCCTCAGTTTGGGGCATCGGTGGTAGCCAGGCCTCCCGGAAAAGTGCTCAGTGGTTATCTGTCAGTCTCCAACCTGGCGGGCCTGAGATCGCTCGCATCAAGCCCTGTATTTTACAAATTGATCTCAACTTGTGGGGGAGGGATTTGCTGGCGCAAGTTGGCACCACCCTCATAACTCATGACTAGCCATGAACATTGTGCTCTTCCACTCTCGTGGAAGACCGATCAAGCCGTGTGGGTGGAGCAATGGCCACTTCTGCAAGAGAAGTTGACTGCGCTTAAGCAGCTCGTCCAGGAACAACTGGACACATTGAACCGACCAGTAGTCCGTTCAATACCCCAGTATTTCTCATCAAAAAGAAGTCCGGGAGGTGGCGGTTGCTCCATGACCTGTGGGAGATCAATAAGATAATTGAGCCGATGGGCTCGCTCCAGTGTGGAACCCCGAACCCAAATTTGATACCCCATGATTATGAGATGGCTGTCATTGACCTCAAGGATTGTTTTTATACCATTCCCCTTCAGGAAAAGGACCGGAAGTATTTTGCTTTCACGGTCCCAGTGTTGAATAACTCCCAGCCCACAGTCCGGTACCATTGGAAGGTATTGCCAATGGGAATGCTCAATAGCCCCACCACGTGTCAGTTTTATGTAAATGCAGCTCTCATGCCGTACAGAAAGGCTTACTCTGTTGTCAATACAATTTCCAATAATTCCTTTTCATCTTTGTTTAAACCCAAACCTTCCACATTCGTTAAAAGAATGATATTTGACACCAGCTTAACACTTCTACCCATTATTACACCAAACTCAGCTTCTATTCTCCCCCAGAAATCCCTTATTTTTTTACAACTCCACCACATATGTTCGTATGTTCCATCAAATTCTCTACATCTCCAACATAACTTATCTCTTTTATTATCCATCTGGTTAAGTCTTAATGGCGTCAAGTACCATTGCCACAACATTTTAAAATTATGTTCTTTAATTCTCACAGACATTGTTCTCATAATCCTCTTTTTCCATTTGTTTTTCCACTCCAACTCCCCAATTGTTATATTCAAACTTTGTTCCCACTTCCGTCTCAAATCCTCATGTGGGTCTACCCCTCTATTCAGTATATTGTAAAGCTTACTCACAAGACCTTTTATACTATTTTCCCCTTTTCTAATTCTCCATACCAACTCCTCAAATTCTGTATGTATTCTATCTAGCCCTACTTCTTTTCCATATTTTTTGTTCCAATTTTCCACCTTCAACCTCTGAAACCAATTCAAATTTAATATCTCAAATATTTTTTTCCGCTCAACAAGAGACTCACATATTTTTAGCTAGAAACTGGAAAAATGACATAGAAATACAGATTGGAGAGTGGTATAAAGAAATGTGGAGTTTAGCATTGAATGATAAACTGACATGGGAGATTAAAGTGAAAAGGGATAACTTAAAAGAGAATAGATTTTGGAATATATGGAAACCATTTGTGGACCATTCTTGTACGGCAAATGATAGTTCAGGACCAGTACCATCACAAAGAAGTTTTTGGAGCTGAGTAGCAAATAAACTCTCCGGGCATTGTATATATTCACAGGGTGTTTATTATTCATCTAAAGATTAATGGTAGCACAGAAAGTTCTTATTATTTTGGATTTTGAAACAATGGTTTTTTTTTTCCTTAATATTTTGTGGTTATATAGTAAATAATTAGTTTAGATATTGTCATGTGCTAACATTTAGTAATGTTTGTTAGGATGATACTATGGATTTGTTTATGTATTGTATTGTTAGTCATTGTTTTCTTTTCTTTTTTGTATGTCTTTGAAAAATTCAATAAAAAAAAAAAAAAGAAAGGCTTACTCTAATTTGGTTATATATCATTACATGGATGACATCTTGGTGGCCGGGACCTCCCTCCCAGAGGGGTGGCTCCCTCGCCTTCAGGAGACCCTGAGCCTTTATGGCCTAATAATTGCCCAGGAAAAGGTTCAGTTAGCCGAACCTTTCTCCTATCTTGGGCACCGCATGATGGCTGCGTATTCTATGCCAGCATTGCCACGGATTGAAATTCCACCTACTGTCAGTTATGTCACCCTGCAGCAGATACTTGGTGCTGTCAATTGGCTCCGCCCTTATTTTAAGCTTACCACCGCTGCGCTCAGCCCCCTCTTTGACGCTCTTAGAGCAGGGAAGAATCCAGGAGATCTGATTACCCTTACCGCCCCGCAACAGGAGGTCCTTTCCATGGTTAATTCTGCCATGGCCAAGGTCTGGGTTGATAGGGCTGAGCCAAATTGGCCCCCCAAGCTCCTTTGCTTGGGAGATGTGAAACAATTATATGCTGTCATACATCAGGAGCCTTCAGATGGGAAAATTCGTATTTTAGAATGGTTGTATCTTTCACACACCACAAAAAATACCATTACCCCCTTTTTGAGCATGTTGGCGCAGGTCATCTCTAAAGGCCGCCGCCGTTGTCTCGCCCTGTTTGCCCTGGATCCCATGGAGATTGTGGTTCCCGTTCCCCTCGCAGTTTGGGAAGCGGGACTGCGCTCTTCTACCGAGCTGCAACTTGCTATGGCAGATTTTATAGGCCAGGTAGTGTACCACTCTCCTAAGGATCCTCGGCTCCAGGTTGCTCAGCATATACCTTTGAAGCTTTTCCACCTCCTCTCTCCCACGCCCCTTTTGCCGGCTCTCACTGTCTTCACTGGTGGTAGCCCGAGCCGTGGGGTGGTTGCCTGGCAGGAGCAGGGGACATGGAAAAGTCAATTTACGCTGCCGCAGCGCTCACCACAGCGCGCAGAGCTTGCGGTGGTTGTCCTTGCCTTTAGTCTGTTTCAGGATCAGCCTGTTAACTTGATCTCTGATAGCCTGTATGTCACCAATGTCGTGTCCAACATTGTGGGAAGTTATGTGTCACCTTCAGTAGATAGCAACTTGCTGTCACTGTTTCTGTCTCTACAGATGCTGCTCCAACGGAGAACAGTACCCTTTTTCATTGCACACATTCGGAGTCATCAGCCATTCCCCGGCCCCTTGACTGAAGGGAATGACCGTGCAGATGGCGCATTACGTGCCATGTATTGTTCCCCCATTGAAAGCCATGCTTTGCATCATCACTTCCCAAGCTATTAGCCTCCTGAACAGGGAGCAATTTCAGCTTCGCAACGCCATTTTAGATAACCGCGCCGCGATCGATTATTTGCTGATGTTGCATCATCAAGGTTGTGAGTCTGTGCGTAATATGTGTTGCTTTAACTTATCCGATAATTCTAATAAGGTACAAAACCAATTGGATTCTTTAACCAAAATTGTTTCTGATATTAAGCAAAACCCTCTGCCTTCGTGGTGGAGCACTCTTTGGTCCTGGCTTCCCAACGGAGCTTGGGTACGGACCATCCTGCAGTATGGTTTAATTATTCTTGCCATTCTGATAACTGCCTGTTGCTTTATTCAATGCATACCTTCGTTGCTAGCCACCTGCCTGCAAGGATTTCACTTCCGGCCTCGTGCACGCAAGGACCAAATTTATTATGCTTATAAGCTTCTTAAAAACAGAAGGGGGAAGATGTGAGGAGATTCACAGCATGATCGCTGTGGCTCATGGCACACCATGGCCATAAATCGTGGGTGATCGTTCTCCTTGCCTCATCTGTTTATGCCGTAACTTAGAGGCCCCCAGTTTGGGCCTCTGACCATTACTCAAGGCCTTCTGGCCCTCCCTACTATGCCCAGGGATGGCACGCAGTCATTCAGCTAGCACGCAGCTTCTGTCCAATCAGCAAGGTGAGCACGAGGCAAGCATGCTGATATTTAGCCAATTAAGTAACCTTATGCTATCGCAGGTAACCAATAAGGATATATTGCATACCCTTCTCTGGAATTTTCTTTGTCCTGTTATTCCTAATAAACTCCGTCCGGGCTATCATGCCCAAGGCCACTTCATGAATTAAGCCTCCGCTGTCTCCTTGATCCCAAAACACAACAGTACATAATACATTATCATCAGTTAAAGACAAACAAGGAAGCAGCATATATAATAATAAATACCTGTTTTACACGTTAAAGAGCCTCTAAATGTTTGTTCTATTAGTACTCAAAAGTTAGAAAAATAAATGAACCATATGCACTATATAAAGAGATAAGAGGACAAGGACACTAAACTGGAAACACCTGAGACAAGATCCAATCGAAAAAAAGAATCTCTTAAAGGAGACCTCAAAGCACAGGATTTAAAGATAACATGAAAGTTCAAGCTCAGAATTCAGCCTGAGAGGCTCCAAACTTTTAAACATATGTATGAAAAAAAGCTAAAAAAACAGTATTAACATTATCAGGATCAGTTTGGCCAGTATGACTGCAAATCTGTGGTAGGTCCATTCAATTCAGGGGCATTTTTATTTTACTACTTAGCTTCAACAACAACAAAAATCTTTAAGCAGGTGAATTGTAAACAGTTTTGCAAAGGGTTTTACCATTTCAACTGCTTATGTGAAACAGAAAGGAAACAGGCTTCCAGCTCCTGCTTACTTCCCTTATTTTCTGATTTATGCAGAGCCAGATTAAGATATACTGAGGCCCTAAAATATGTCAAATTGAAAACCTTGCAGTATTACTTTAGTGTCTTGCACGGAAGACAAAGAAGGAGTCGCAGTAAGGACTAACACAGGTTTATTGGTTGATGATCAGGATGAACATGTGGTAATGGCGGAGGTACAGCTCATTATATACAGTAGCAAAATACATTTGAATCGTGTGCACGGTAGCTCATTGGTCGCTACCGGCGTGACGTCATTTGTGTCACGCCCATCTGCTCCAGGTGATCCTAGCGCGGGAAAGGTTCCCGCGGCTGCCGGTGATTTGGGGAATGAGAACCATGTGAGCTGAACGCTCGCAGCTGCCCTCTATGGGCAGCTTACTCGCGTTCCTTAACAGCAGGGCTACATTGTAATTGTGGTCCGGTTACATTCATACATTTGTTAAAGCAACATTGTACATACATACATAACATCCCTCCCCCCTAGGATGGGACGAAGTCCCTCAACCATTGTGGCTTGCCGCACGTGCGCCTGGGGCGTGCGGCTGCTTGACTTAACACAGGGGAGCCGGTGGCTCCTGGTTCCGCGGAGTCTCGTCCTGCAACGGAAAGGGGGGACTCATTAGTGGCTCGGTGGGGACTCTGCGGCAACCTCGCATTGGGGGACGGGAATGGAATGAACAGTTGGGAGGTGAACCCTTGCCTACCGCTTGAGGTTCCCCCCAGTACGAACCTCGGGACCGACGAGGAGGCCCTCGTAGTCTCGCTACCCCCTGCTGCCTGTCCGGGGGTTCTATGTGCTGAGGTGGGCGAACTTCGCCCGGCTGCCGGTCTCGGGGGTGTCTGCCTCCGGGGGGGCTGGAGCTATGGTGTACTCTAAAACAAAAGGACTGGGGGGACTGGAGGTACCAGGGGCTGAACTGAAACCCCTCTTCTCGCTAGGACGGGTGGGGGACCACTCCGCGAGACCCCCCTGGTACTGCAAATCATAATCGAACTCATCCCTCTCTTCCAAAATGCCCTCCTCTGTTGCTGAAAATCGAGGGTATGCATTTGTATCGGCAGATGCCGCCGTGTCTCCCCCTTGGGTAATGCGGGTGGGGGAGGACCCTAACGCTGATTCCCCCTCGCTGGTGACTCGCCTTCTGAGTTGGTCGGTGTGCCTTCTCCAGAGTAGACCCGAGTTGGTCTCGACTCTATAGGATACTGGCCCCGTCTGTTCAATGATCGTCCCTGGAACCCATGCTGGCCCCGAGGCCGCGTAGTTCCTGCAGTGAACCGGGTCCCCTACTGAAAAACTTTTGGAGCTCTCTCCCCCTATATTTATATTTCTCCCTTCATCCTCCACCCTGGACGGATCCATCCGGTCAAAGAGTGTTACCAGACGCCTCCTCATGAGGAGCTCGGCTGGGGAGAACCCTGAAGCTAAGGGGGTTGTCCTGTAGCAGATGAGGAACTGACACAGATGAAGGTTCAACTCACCGGGACCCATGCGCCGCAGTGCGTCTTTCGTAGTGCGCACTTGGCGCTCTACCTGACCGTTTGTGGCGGGGTGAAATGGGGCAGCAGTAATGTGCCTGATGGCGTTCCTCTCAATAAACGTCTTGAACTCCGCAGACGTGAAGGTACTAGCGTTATCGCTAACAAGGACGTCTGGCAGGCCGAAGCAGGCAAAAAGCTTGCGCAACTGTTTAATGGTTGCCGCGGAGGATGTGCTGCTCATGGGAATTACTTCCAACCACTTGGAATAGGAGTCGACTACCAGCAGAAACATGGACCCGCGGAAGGGGCCAGCGAAGTCGACATGTATCCGGGACCATGGCCCGCGGGCCGTGTCCCATTCCCTATGGGGTAGCCTGGACTCCTCGGGCCGAGAGCTCTGGAAGCTCTCGCACGTGCCCACTAGGCGTTCTATATCAGCATCTATCTTGGGCCACCAAAAGAAACTCCTGGCCAGTGCCTTGGAGCGCACTATTCCCGGGTGACTGGTATGCAGTCCCTTAACTTCTCTGGGATGACTACCCGCTAGCCCCAGAGAAGGCAGCCCCTTTCCAGGGAAAGCTCTACTCTATGCCTGACAAACGGCTTGAAATGCTCCTCGGGGGTAGTAGTGGGCCACCCTTTCCTAACCCAGGAACTAACTTGGGCCAGTGTCTTGTCGGCCGCCGTGGCCTTGGCGAGGTTGGCCGGGACGATGGGGGGTGAGTCGAGGGACTCAATCAGAAGGACTTGGTGTTCCTGCTCTACCTCGCATGCGGGATCCCCTAAACTAGGGAGGGGAGACCGGGACAGTGCGTCTGCATGGGAGATCTCCTTCCCTGGGTGGTAGACCAGTTCATACTGGTAGGCATTGAGGAATATGGCCCAACGCAGCATTCTGGGGGATAGAATTTGCGGGGTGGGTTTGCCGGTAGTGAAGATCCCGAGAAGTGGTTTGTGATCCGTCACTACCGTAAACTCGCGGCCGTATAAAAAATCGTGGAACTTCTTCGTTCCCGCAATTATGGCCAGGGCCTCCCTATCTGCTTGCGCGTAATTGCGCTCAGCCTTTGAGAGGGACCTTGAGTAGTACGCCACCAAGGCTTCCCGCCCGCTCTCCAACACGTGGCACAGGACCGCCCCCACCCCCACTGGGGACGCATCACAGACTAAAACCACTGGTTTTCTCGGATCAAAGTGGGTCAGGACAGCATCTGAGGATAGGAGTGTTTTAAGCTCCTTGAAAGCTTTCTCCTGCCTGTCCCCCCACCGCCAAACCGCGTCCTTTTTTAGTAGCGCATGCAGCGGCTCCGCGACCGATGCCTTCCTAGGCAGGAAGGAGTGATAAAAATTTAGGAGCCCTAGAAATGACTGCAGCTCCGGTTTCGCGGTGGGACGAGGGGCGTTCTTCACGGCCGCAACCTTGGACTCGGAGGGTTTGATTCCCTCCGGGGTTATCTTAAAACCGAGAAACTCGACCTCCCTCGCAAAGAATACACACTTGTCCCGTCTCAGTCGAAGCCCCGCTCTCTTGAACACTGAGAGGACCCCGTCTAACCTCTTCACTAATTCTAATTCGCTCCCCGCCGTTATCAACACATCGTCGAAGTATGGGAGGACACCTGGAAGCCCCTTTAAAAGGCGTTCCACGAGGGACTGGAAGATTCCGGGGGCCGAATTCACGCCAAACTGAAGGCGGGTTACCTTAAATGCCCCCTTGTGTGTCACAATCGTTTGCGCAGCGGCAGCAGCCGGGGTTACTGAGAGCTGCTGGTATGCCTGCGCCAGATCTAGCTTGGCAAAACACCTCCCCCCATGTAATGTGGCCAGTAAGTGGCTGACCACGGGCACCGGATATGCATTTGGCCGAATGGCCTTATTGATCGTACATTTATAGTCCGCACAAATCCTGACCTCCCCATTTGACTTAAGGGCTGTAACAATCGCCGTTTCCCACTCCGCCGAATCCACTGGAACCAAAATCCCCTGCCCCACCAATTTGTCCAGTTCCGCCTCGATCTTGTCCTTGAGGGCGAAGGGCACTCTCCTTGGCTTGAGGCGGATGGGACGGATTTCTGGGTCCAGCTCAAAGGAAACTGGGGGGCCCTTGTACGTCCCGAGCCCCTTCTTGAAAACGTCCGGGTGTGCATTGCACACGTCCCGCATTGGGTCAGTCTCAATGGCGTTAATGCCGGACAGTTCGATTCCCAGGGGAGCAAACCACTGCGTTCCCAAAAGGCAGCATCTCCCCCTCTTGAGGACTACTAGGGGCAGTTTCTCGGAGTAATTCTTGAATTTCACCTTGAACTTCCCCAACACTGGGATCCCATTTCCCTGCACGTCCCGTAAGTGTGACTTCATGGCCCACAGTTTGGGCCGCTTATCTGGGGGAATACGCATAAACTCTTTTTGGGACAGGATGGAATAGGATGACCCCGAGTCTATCTCCATCCTCACTGGGAGCCCCTGTAACAGTACCTCTACGAAAAAACGCCGGTGCTCCAGGCCCACGCGGTTCACGCCTTCCTCGTCATGGTTGGTTGAGACCTTCCTGGTGCCGGCCGCTTTCCGTTGGTGTGTTTGGGGGTGGCTCGACGCGCCCTTGTCCTTGGCTCGCCCGTGCCTGCATACTCTGGCGATATGTCCCTTTCGGCCGCAGTTGTGGCACTCGGCCTTTCGGAACGGACACCTCGTGCGGTCGTGGGCCGCCCCACAACCGTCGCAGCGGCGGTCTTGCCGTTCACGGGTCTGCCGCTTCTCTCCTCGTTTCCTGATCCTCTGGACGTCGTCGTCCTCGCTGGAGCAGGAGTCCGCCGTCATGGACGACTCCTCGGACGTCACTGGTGTGCCGGCGGGCGGCTTGGGGGCCTGCCAGGCCATCTTCGCTGATGTCCGCCGGGCCGCCTGTACTGGTGACTTGGCCCTTTCGGACGTGGCCCCTCGGGACTTGAACACTTTGACCCCACTCCTGGCCGCCTCGGCCGCTTGGGCCTCCCGCAGTACCTCGTTGAATGTGAGGCGGTGGTCTCGGGTCATCAGCTTCCTCTGGAGCTCCTCGTCCCTCAGACCACACAACATGCGGTCTCGGAGGGCTTGGTCCAGGTCATCCCACTGGCAGTGCACCGCTGCAAGCCTGAGGGCCGCCGCGTAGGCTGACACGGATTCGCCCGGTCACTGGTCTTGCCTGTGGAACGCGACCCGGGCTGGGAAAATGGAAACGGGAGGCTGGAAGTGTTCGCCCAACAACTCCAGGATGCGGTCGATGGGCACCACGTCTACCTTCCGGGGGCCACCAAGTTCATCAGGATACGCAGCGTGGCCGGCCCCACCTGGGCCAGGAAGTGGGAGCGCATTTTCACGTCGTCGTCGACGCCCATGGCTTCCATCGCGTGCCGAAACTGGCACTCGTAGAGCTCCCACTGCTCGGGCTCGCTGACATCGAACTGGTACGGCTTGACCTTGGGATTCGCCATCGATCCCATCCTCGTCGCCAATTTAGTGTCTTGCATGGAAGACAAAGAAGGAGTCGCAGTAAGGACTAACACAGGTTTATTGGTTGATGATCAGGATGAACACGTGGCAATGGCAGAGGTACAGCTCATTATATACAGTAGCAAAATACATTTGAATCGTGTGCACGGTAGCTCATTGGTCGCTACCGGCGTGACGTCATTTGTGTCACGCCCATCTGCTCCAGGTGATCCTAGCGCGGGAAAGGTTCCAGCGGCTGCCGGTGATTTGGGGAATGAGAACCATGTGAGCTGAACGCTCGCAGCTGCCCTCTATGGGCAGCTTACTCGCGTTCCTTAACAGCAGGGCTACATTGTAATTGTGGTCCGGTTACATTCATACATTTGTTAAAGCAACATTGTACATACATACATAACAATTACCTAGAAACTGTATTATTTCAATAGAATTGATTGATTGCTTGAGTCATATTTACAGCTCCCTTGTAATTGAAGCCCTAAGCCTGGGATGGATAACTTCCAGGGCCCCTGGGGCTAGATCCATAACCTCAGACGTCCAAAGTCCCCGATTTCTTCCTGACTCTTTTCAAATTCCATTTTAAAAAACTGATCTGAAAGGTGTCTATTTTAAAATAGATTTCATTTGAATTTGCAAGTTCTCCAAGCCTTCTACTCCCTGTTTTACTTCAGCAATTAAACTCACCACACAAAATATAACAAAATAGTTTCTTTACTTACAGTTCTTTCAAAGATATAAACATGTGCTTTACTTTGTGAATGTTTCTATACAATAGGTTTCATGTGGTAAACAAATGGCTGCCTTAAACCAGGGGTGCCCAAACTATGGCCTGTGGGCCGGATTTGGCCCTCAATGCCAATTCATCAGGCCCACAAAGCCCTTGTCACTCCCAGAAGTGGAAGTAAAATGCACCCATGCAGGCGACAAGGGCATCGTGGGCTGGATGAATTGCATTGGGCCAAATCCGGCCCACAGGCCAAAGTGACTGGCCCCCTGAACCACATGACTGGCCCATGGCCCAAAACGTTTGGACACCCCTGTCTTAAACAAATATGTTTTGCTTGTAAGGCAAAATATCAACAAGAGAGCAGAACAGCAGGACTGAAGAGAAAAACCTGAAAAAGAGACCCAAATAACAAGCAGTTTAACACCATGTCAGGTGACTCTAGAGGAGGGGAAATACTGTAGAAGACTCTTCTTATTGGCTAGTTTGAGATACAATTTACATCAGGAGTTCTCAACCTTTTAAAGCCAGGGGCCAGGTCAAACAGTTTTGTGGGCTGGATGGCCATTTTGCCCTTCCTCCACCACATTGCCCTTCCTGGTGTGGTGGAGACAGTGGGGGCCCACATGAAATGGTGACATGGACCACATCCATTCTGCGGGCCACAAGTTGAGAATCCCTGATTTACATTAACAACCCATTGCCACACCTGTCAAGTGCGGCACCGGAAAATCCGGGAACTGCTCTGGTCCGGCCGCGCATGTGCAGCAACAACTCCTTCTGTACATGCGCAGAACCCCTCTGTGCATGCCCTTCTGTGCATTCGCAGGACCCTTCTGCACATGTGTAGGACCCTTCTGCGCATGCGCAGAACCCTTCTGCACAGAACCCATGCACAGTAACTACTTCCCCCCACCAGTCAAATTATGGGATGGGGACGGGAAATTGGAGCAACGAGCGCTGAAATACAGGAAATCCCGGCCAATCCAGGATACTTGACAGGTATGCCCATTGCATGGTGGGGTTGCTCCTACATGCTCAACAAAAAGGGACAAAATGTAGTGGCCATTTCATGGGAGACCCATACCTTACCTAAATGAACAAAAGGCCTTAATACTGTGTCCCAAAGAGATGCTTGAAACAAACTAAAAACACTGTTACACACAAACAACAATAAAGGGTATTTGTTTATTTATTTTATATCAATAATTATGGCATTTTTGTTAACAGAAACACCAGTAACCCTACAGTATTGGTTTGCATTCTTAACATGCTCATTTGAAAAACTTGAAATGTCAGTTTTGAATGTAAAATCTTTTTCATACAATCACTTCTGCATCGTTAAGTGTCATGTGTGCCACAGGGTACCATTGTTGCATTTTTATTCACCATTCAGGAGCAATCACCAGGCAGAAAATTTGCTGGGGACAGAGAGAAGAACTATAGACTATGTCTTGCTTTCTCCTGCCTGATGTACCTTCTATGTTTGGAAAGTTGAGAAAAGAAGACAATCAGGTTAGGGTGATATTTTATAGGCCAGTTAGGTAAAAGTGGATTCATATATGAGTAATGGCCTAATATTAATGAGATAGCCCCTGTGGTGCAATGGTTAAACTGCAGTACAGTCGTCAAATCTCTGTCCACATTTGGAGTTTGATCCTGACAGTTTCAAGGTTGACTCAGTCATCCATTCTTCAGCTTGTTCAGTGACTGTAGTTTGCACAATTATCTCATTAACAACCCAAAGAGTTTTTAGCTCTACATAGCAATCTATAAGTGGAAACAAAAGTAATCTATACCTATAAGAAAGGGGTCCGGGGGCCAAGGGAGGGGCGTTTGCCCCACAAACGTGAAACAAAACACTGACTACGAGTCCCAGCATCCTCCACGGCATGCCTCAGCCAATCAGGCAGGAGGACCTGAGCGCGGAGGAGGCGGGACAGCCAGCGCACACAGGCAAAAAAGAAAGCCAACCACCCTCAACAAGGGGCCGCACGCCCAATGCGTGAGCCTCAATGCGCACACACCCCTCGCCTTTCACCCACCACGCAAACCACCACCACTGCTGAGCCATGCCCCACACTCGCCATTCACCCGCCACGTAAACTGCCGCCACTACAGCGCCGTGCCCCACACCATCGACAGAGGAGGAGGAGTGAGTGACCGAGGCGAGACCCTCCCTCCTTCCCCCATTGCTTCCTTCCATCCATCCCTCTTCCTTTCCCTCCCTTCCACTGTACCCCTTCATTCCTCACTTCCCTACCGCCAATGTTTCAGGCTGCTTCCCACCTGGGAATGCGCCACACTGGACGCAAAGCAGCCTGTAAGCTTCCCCTTCCGCCTTGCTGTTTTGAGCCTGGCTTTGAAACAGCGAGACAGAGAGGTAAGTTGACACACAGGCTGCTTCCCACCCGGGAATGCATGACACCGGACGCAAAGCGGCCTGTAAGCTTCCCCCTCCACCTCCCTGTTTCGAGCCCGTCTTCGAAACAGCGAGACGGAGAGGTAACTTGACTGACAGGCTGCTTCCTGCCCGGGAACACACCACATCGGACAGAAAGTGGCCTGTAAGCTTCCCCCTCCACCGCGCTGTATCAAGAGAGAGGGGGGGGAGAGAGAGAGACCCTCCCCAAGCCACCCCCACCCCATAGGTTGAGCCCCCCCCAAAAAAAGCCCATCAAGACGGGCACCTATGCTAGTAATAATATAAACATAAAGAGATTATCATGACAATGCTGTATTCTCCCAGTCTATTTTCCCCATTTTCTACCAGCGAGACAAAATGTTGTTGTTGCCACCGCCAGTAGCATTGTTGTTGTATTTAAATTTGTATGCTGCCCACTCGACAATGCGACTCAACAGAGCATTTTAAACACATATACATATTACAACATGATAAAATACAATAAAATCACAGTAAATAAATCACAGTATCATATAAATCATAAATCACAGCATCATAAAATTACAACCATCATAAAACATCAAAAAACAATTGCGGAAAAGGAAGGAAATCATTCATTGAAAAAGTCCCATAACAGCAAAATAACAATCACAGCATGAATCGCAGCACGGCACCACAACCAAAACCGTCGGTGGAGCCCGGAAGTCAGCAGTGGCATCCTCCACCACCCACGAGGCTACGGCGGCTCTCTCACCTCCGGCCATTGGTGGGGCCCAGAGGTCATTGTCATCATCTTTTGCTGCCTGCGAGGGCACAGCGGCTCTGTTTCATCTCCGGCTGTTGATGGGGCCCAAAGGTCATCGTCTTCTGCCACCCACAAGGCCATGGCAGCTCTCGCTCACCTCTGGCCATTGGTGGGGCCCAGAGGTCAGAGGTGTCTTCTTCTGGAAACTCAAGCTCCTTGCAGTCCCCTTCAAACTCTTCGATGTCATTCAGCTTCAGCTCCAAATGGCCAAGTTTCCAACGCAGCATCTTGCAAAAGCAACCTGCGACTCTTTCGCTGATCTTCAATTAGTCCGCAGGCCTTTCAGCTGGAGCAGAGGGACCTCTGGTGCACAATGACTCCCATGGCTACTTTTTCAACTGTCATAGCTCTTATATCCTGCATAGTGGCAGGGCTTTGTACGGCAGGACAAATTGCCGTTATGATAGGAGAAGCCATCAGATGAGACTGCAACATTTCAGCAACAGCGTGGCTGCGAGCCATCAGCCAATCCTGGATAGAGCCCAGTGCAACCTCCAATCTTGTTGGTGTTCCACTTCTCCTTAAGTCGATACTGCTATGCCTTTGCCATAAGTAGTGGGGGAAAGATCCTAGCAAATCAAAAACCATTGGGCAGTACTCAGTGATGTTCTTCCATCAGCAGAAGGTGCTGTTCCCATGCAGACCTTGGGTACCAGCTCCCAAAGGCTGAGAAACTTTCCTGAGCAGATTTTGGGTGTGTCTGAGAAAGGCAGGAGAGAAAGGGGTGGGTGGAGTGGAAAGAATGGGTATAGAAGGGGGTCTCAATGCCAGCACTTGCATAGGAAGGTAGTAGCTTTATAGTGCCCTGACTGTAAATCAGTTCAACAATGCCTTCTTTTCCTTGTGTAGTGGAGAAAGTATTAATCTCACAGAGCTGGTAACAGTGAGCAAGCTGTGTTAATACACTGTAGCTTGAATTCACAGTGGCAGACACAAACTTATTACATTATCTACACCATGCAAAACCATGACGTATGTTTTAACAATGAACAATCCTGCCTCTATTCATCATCTTTGGGCTTTTAATTTTTTAAAAAGAGTGAAAAAATTAACTACATTCTGTAAAAAGGAATAATATTTGGCATGTATTTTCTGTTTTGCTTACCAAGTCAATAAACTTTCCTCCCCAATATCATTTTAGCCCAAGGCTAAGTCACTTCTGCCACCTTGTGGGAAAATTATTCATAACTCCATAAAATCAAACCTTCCAAGCTTGTTTCCTGCAGCTCAAGAAGATAGGGCTCAAAACAATGAATCAAATAACAAGAAAGGGTGATTTTGATTTAATTCACTAAAGGCCATCTTGGCAGTATGAGCTGTTTCACAATCAAGTTGACTCCCCTGGAGAGTTTTGGACCTTCCCAGTCCAAAACAGTAATTTTTCCCCCCAGGTAGTGTTAGAAAATACCTACACAACCCTAAACTGGTGGGAACAGATTTGGGATGCTGGTTTGCCTTCCTCCTTACAGCTATACAATCTGGATGAAATTGGTTCTACACCATGTCAGTGAGGTGGTTTTGTTTCTCCATTTAGCTTTCACATATGGAAGGTGAGGAGGACTGAGTAAAGCTAGTGATTGAAGCTACAATATGTCAGTGCTTTGTCATTTAGTTGTGTCCTAGAGCATGTATAAACTAGCATTTAGCATGTTCCTTTTAGCTCTTCAGGGTGTGGGGAATCTGTGTTAGTTTGAGCACGAGGTCCTGCAACCTCTCCCCAATTATTTCTTTTAGAACTCCTGTCAGGAAGTTCCTCTTTTTTTTTAGCACTCAAGAATATAGCATCCCAAGCAATCTGTACATTGTGATGCCATATATGTGAGGTTTACAGCCTTTGAAGGCTGTTTTCAGAGTACACATCTGGTATAGTATCAATGTTTTTATATAACACTTTCCCTGCTCCTGTGCAGAAAGGCAGGAAAAGTGTAATTGTCCCCCTCCCTCTTAAATGATTGTAGCACTGGATTAGTAAGGATGTGGTGTCTCTCTCTGTGTGTGTGATTTTTCCTCCATTTCCCCCTTTGCTTGGCAATCAAAATCACTGTTGTCTGCAGTAATTTTACCATAAACCATAAGAGCAAATTGTCATTTTGGGAAACTGGATGGGAGGAATGGGTTAAATGTAATTAAGCCATTCTCCATCCTCTAGCAATTGAAAACTGAGCAACCACAGACTGCTCCACAAGAGGCAGTCTGGACATGCTCCCAATCTCTGTGGAACTATTTATGCCTGCATTGTCTCCCCTTATCACAACCAGTCCCCCCCTCCACCCCAACACACACACACACACACACACACACACACAAACCTTTTAATTGTTCATAGAAATAGAAATTATTTCTGAGATCATAACCCTGCCCTGCAGCCACAATCACTTAGGTGAAAAGCCAACATCCTTCTGTCCTGTTCTATACACACATTATAGTCAAACTCAAAAGCTTGTTGCTGGTTCAGTGAAATATGAGCAGACTTAACTGAGCTGTTGAACTCTTGACTTTCAATCCCTTAACTGCTTGCAAGAATTACAGTAGAATAGTGGTCATACAAGGATGATACAAAGGGCACAGAAGTCCAAATAATAATATTGGCTGAAATCTTGTTGCTTAATTATACATGTAACCTTCAGGTCATTCTTTCTGTGAATTAATAAGCTAATGCTTATTAGGGTTCTTGGGAGCTCCGGTGCCGACTGGTTTGTTGTATAAACGAGAATCCCAATGAGGACTTGTGGATTCCGCGTGCCCAGTTGGCACGCATGGCCTCTGGCAGAGGTTAAACCTAGCGAGCACGCTCCTGGCCCCTGGCCCTTGCCAGTAGAGAGAAATTAAGGGGGGTGGATAAATGATAGGGTTTGATTCACCCAATTCCTTGACCTGACCAGCGGGTCTGCTGAGAGAGCGAATATGTTACCCATTAGAGTAATCCCTCATCTCCGAGTTTCAGTCTTATCCCAGAAGCAAACAGGAGTCATGATTGCCTTAGTCTAAGCCTTGAACAATGGTGTTTTCCCAGTCAATGTTTGTCCGCGCTAATTAACTTCCCCAAAAGAGATTCCCAATTAACCTGAGTAAATAGGTGATGTGATCTAATGTCGGGTGACGGTTTTTTCTACCTTGCCTTCTGATCTATAAAAGGTGATGTCTTTTCCTCAATAAATCACTGGTCTTCGCTCCATCTTGCCTCGTGCCATTCCTTTGACCAGTCTCCTCCGGGACCTCAAGGGCCGCTTTACGGCCCCAATTCCTACATCTGGTGACCCCGAGACGTGATCTACTCAAGAGTAAGCGACCCCCGAGCGGTCTACTCGTGAGTAAGCGATCAGCACAGCCAGGTTCTGCGCCAGAACCTTGTCCCATCATCCCGGAGGACAGCACGGCAGCCCGGTCGGTAAGCCAGGCGATCGGGAAGACGGCCCAAGCGGCGAGGCATTACAGAAGAGGCATCCTACAGCTTGCTCCCGGCTTTCGCGGTGGCTTGCAACAAAGGGAAAAACGCGTTCCGCTCAGGGCAGCTGTGAGCCCCTGACAGCGCAGTGGCCACCGAGGGCCCGTGGCCGCAGTCCACGCTCCGAGCTCTACCGAGAATCGTCGCCAGAACCTATTGCCTTGCCAAAGACGTGTTGACTCGTCCCGAGGAGGAAACTTCGGAAGACCCATCGCAGGTAATATGGGGACTTGTCCTCAGCGACAAGTTCCGTCCGCTAGCCAAAGAACTCATGAGGAAGAGTTCAGAATCCTGGCCAGGGTAAATCAGTTACGTTTTCACAGCAGAGAGCTAGCGGGACTTTTGGTGTACCTAAGGGAACACTGCCTCCTTTACCCAGAAGTAGGTACGTTAACCCTTCAGCTTTGGGATCAGATAGGAGACTGCATTCAGCAACCCCCGAAAGCTCCAGAGGGCATAATTCGCACATGGAGCAAATGTAGGAAGCTCTCAGCAGAGGTAGACCCAGTCCGGATAGAGACCCAGAAAACCCCAGCGCAGTCAGAACCATCAGCCCCAAGGAGTCTCTATCCGTCATTTCAGCTTAAGCAGGGCAGGGAAGGGAGCATTCCCTCAGTGACAGCTGCAGACGTCACTGAAGGAATTCATGGCATGAGAGGCCTTGGCGCTTCTCTGACAGTTAAAAGTGCCCTGCCAATTAAGAACTCCATTCAGCGCATGGGTGAGGAAGATCCATTCACGGGGAAATTGCCAGTGGCACAATTAGCTAACGCCCAACTGCCGTGCTCAGCCTATCTGAAGGCAGACACACGTTCGGGCAGGGCTGCTCAGCGCCCACTGCTCACGGAAATCTGCACGCCCCTGGCCACGCAGGGCTCCAGAGCAGACCCATTACCACACTCAGGCGCAGAGCAGTGCCAAAACCCCAAGGCGCCTGCTTCCAGTGTGGTAAAATGAGACACCTTAGAAGAGGATGCCAATCTAGACCAGGCAGATCTTCAAAAGGTTGTCTTAATGCCAAATGGCCACGCTGGCATGCATCTGGCCCAGGCTAGAAAGGAGGCAGCCATCGCCCTGGCTATGCCAGAAGAACCATCCCAGCAATAGTACCCCGAGTTCCCCCAAGGCACAGGCAGAACCTACTTGTCTCACCTCGGGAGTAGCCCAGAGAAACTCGCCCCTAAGTAGAAGCACCCAGGTGGTTGTAAATAGCCATCTGTGTATAAAGTCATCTCCTCATGTGTAGGATAGAACGCTGCAGATCAGGGGAGGAATGTACGAATGCGTAAATAGATGTGTGTATGCGTGGTGCACCACTGAATGTATGACTGCAAGAACTGTGTATGATTGCAAAAGCCTTGTCTCTATGACCACAGTATGACTGAAAAAGTGTTCCTTGTGTGTAACTGCGTGGTAATGTCACTGTGAAGCATGTGTTAAACAGTTTGCACTCTGCTCATGGGCAGGAACTATTTAAGGTTTGAGAAAGCAGGATGTACAAAACCCTTACAAAACCCCTTGCCTTGCCTGCTTAGCAGCTTAGGCAGGAGAGGGGGGGGAATCCTAACCTGCAATAGGGCGGGGTGGTTCCCCCTTCTTCCCTTGAGACTTTTCTCTTTGTCAAAGGATTAAGCTACTCTTGGAAACAGGTTTTGCAATCCTTGCCACTCAGGAAAACAGATTTTTCTTTTCAGAAGCGCGATCTGAAAACAAAAATCACTTCTATGAGTTTTCCTCTCTAGATCATAAGCTATGGGGCCCCTCCCTACGTCTGTGTTCCTCAAACCCCCATCTCTGTGTTTTAAGGTTTTTTGAATGTCTCTTAGCGTCTTGAAGTCACGTATCTCACTAGGAGTGAGAGAATTGCATTGTCTTCATGTGTGTACTGTGTTATCATCTTGTAACCTCGGTTCTCAACCTTTTAAAGTCAGGGGCCAAGTTCCGGGGCCTCAGGCAGCTCTGGGGGTCCGGACAGTCATCCTGCCCTTCCTTTGCCACACAGCACTTCTTGGCTTGGTGGGGGGAGTGGCAGAGCAAGTGGGCCGCATCCGGCCCACTTGCCCACATCTGGCCGCAGGTTGAGAATCGTTCTAACTCTCCTTCATTCTCTTAAGGAAGATACTGTTCTGGTATTTTGACTTTAATCTGTGCAAAGTAACTCACTCATTGTACCCCTTTCACAGGAAAAAGCACACAAACATTCTTGCGCTCTGTATATTCAGAAAATGCTTACCTTTTTACAGGAACAAAACTAACCAATTTGTTTCCTTCTAAGTCTTAAATTGCTTCCTTTCACAGGGTCCAGAAGTTAATTACTGATAGGGATTTTCTTAACAGGAGGACCCGGTTGCCTTGGTTACCTGACCTAATCTGATTTCGTTATGATAAGAGTTGTTGCATTCTCATTGTGCTAACTCCTGACTTGTCTTTCCTCCTTTCCTCCTTTCGCCAGTGGAACTCCCTGCTGGAAATGTTTAACTTGTGTGTCTTTTCATTTTTTGTGTATTATTTCCTTACAGCTGGCACGTCATAGTTGGCTTGTTTTTAATAAGTCTTAGTCGGTCATTTTAAGTATGGCACCTGGCCCACAGCACCCTCTCTAGTGAGCAGACACATTTCGCAAACTCCAGAGCACAGAGGAAGGATTAGTCCCTGAGCTCCCGAGCATGTGCAGAGTGCCACCCATTAGCCAGGACTGCCTAGGACCATGTTAAGAGTGCAGTCAGGTCACACCTTCAATCAGATATAGGCATTTTTAGGCCACCCCTTCCCTTTTTTGCTGCTAGTCTAGGCACAGGCAAAAGGCTAAGCCACCATCTGGCACTCTTCTAAACGTGTGCACGCATGCCATGGGCAGATGTGCGCAGGGGGGCCTTCATGAGAAATTTACCCAAGGGAAGCCTGGCGCTTCATGCACCAAGGTTTGCCATAAGACCCCAGACTCGTCTCGCTTCAAACGCAGACAGTCACCTTGTGTGGATTCATGTCACTGGTTCCTCTTCAGGGGGCTAGGACAGTTTTCACTTATGGGGGTCGCACATATTAGGTTCTTACTTGGCAAGAGGACCAAGCTTGGCGCACGCTCCTGACTCTTCCGCAAGCGGGCAGAGTTGGCAGCCGTGAACCTCGCTTTGCGCACCTTTGCCAAAGAACGCTCCAACATAATTGCTGACAGCCAGTTTCCTAGGAATTTGCTTCACAGTCTTCCGGGAGCATACATCACTCCCGCGTTAGACAAAAATATGCTAAGTTTGTTCCTCACAACTCCAATTCAGAGTCATGCATTCCCAATTCAGAATGCCAAGCACTTGCAAGGCAGTTCAACCTGCCACTTTCCCAAGCCCAAGGCATAGTCCGTCCCTGCCTGCATCGTGCAGGGGCACCGGGGGGGCCCTCGTGGGGGGGTCAACCCACGAGGGACAGAGGCCATCCAGGTGTGGCAAATGGACGTCACACATCCCCACATTTTGGCAAATGGCAGCACATGCACGTTTGCATTAATACCTTCCCACAGGTTGTTTGGGCAACAGCACAGAAGGGAGAAACGGCTCCCCATGTGGAGCAGCATCTCCTTTCCCACGGCCAAGGGTGAACCTCGGCACACGTAGTCCGATGACGCCCCAGCTTATAGCTCCAGGCAGCTGGCCACCTTCAGGGCCACCTGGGATATTAAGCTCACTTTTGGCGTTCCTTACAATCCGCAGGGGCAAGCGATTGTGGAACGGGTCTATCGGACGCTTAAGTCCTACATTGACAAATAAACAGAAAGGGGGGGAACAACGTCCCATAGTTGCACAGAAATTGCTATCCTATAAGTGCAAAAACTAACTAACTCTTTCAGAATTTTTATCTCCCAAACAAGTCTCTTCCCCATGCAGGTCCCAGAGGCCAGAATCAGACCCGGATGATTGCAAAGAGCGGCACCAGTCACTGTCCTGGATGTCATCAGCTGTCCGTCTTCCTTTATGACTTACATCTCCAAAGACATTTCTATGAACATTTTGCACACTCAGTGCCACTTCTAAGGACTTTTCCAAACTCAAGTTGCACATGAAGCCCCACCAAGAAGGGAAGCCTCAAGAAGCAGCTGAATGTTTTCTATTGCTATTCTATTTATTCATGCCTTGTACAATGCTCCAGTTGGGATTTGCAAGGGACACTTGAATCTCTGTATATTGTTAATAACGGCCAGCTTCCACCAAAGGAAGCCAGACCGGCCCATGTTTGCACCGGCCCATTGCTTGGAAAGATTGAGCACCCGGTAGCCGGTAATCCCCAGTTTATCTTCACACCTCTCCATAGGTGCTAGAAAGACATTTGCACAACACCAGAAGCTGCAGAAATAGCTTAGAATCACCCCAGGTCACAGTATCAATGACGCATCTCATTATCTTGCCTTGCTACAGAAAGCAGTCTGGATTCAGACCCACAGCTCTGAAAAACCAGGTAGCAGTATTCAGCGTGCCCGGTTTAGCCATAGGCAACGCTCGGAGAATTGGCCAATTGGCTTGCAGATTAGCAAAAGCCATTGACCATACCTCCTCAGCAATAGCGCTGCTCAACCAGGAGCAGACAGAGCTTCGCCATGCCATACTGGATAATCAAGCAGCCATCGATTACCCCCTGTGGTTACATCATTTGGGTTGCGAGTCTGTCCATGGCATGTGTTGCCTTAATCTCACAGACTATACCCACAAAATACAGAGCCAGCTCACGGACCTCCACACCCTAGTTAAGAACATCAAGGAGGATTCTTCATGGGGGTGGTAGGACTCCTTGTGGTCGTAGTTCCCATGGGGATGGATTCAGATGACACTCAAAGTGATTGTGGGGGTGGCAATACTGGGCACAACAGTGTGTTGTTTCATGCAATGTATTCCCTCGCTGATATCGAGGTGCCGATCCAAGAAGGAGCCCCGAAGTGTCATTCCCACTCATCAGTTAGTACCTCTCTTACGCAGAGTCGCCGGTCAGGCTCTTAAGTAAAATTAAAAGGGGAGATGTGGATTCCGCGTGCCCAGTTGGCACGCATGGCCTCTGGCAGAGGTTAAACCTAGCGAGCACGCTCCTGGCCCCTGGCCCTTGCCAGTAGAGAGAAATTAAGGGGGGTGGATAAATGATAGGGTTTGATTCACCCAATTCCTTGACCTGACCAGCGGGTCTGCTGAGAGAGCGAATATGTTACCCATTAGAGTAATCCCTCATCTCCGAGTTTCAGTCTTATCCCAGAAGCAAACAGGAGTCATGATTGCCTTAGTCTAAGCCTTGAACAATGGTGTTTTCCCAGTCAATGTTTGTCCGCGCTAATTAACTTCCCCAAAAGAGATTCCCAATTAACCTGAGCAAATAGGTGATGTGATCTAATGTCGGGTGACGGTTTTTTCTACCTTGCCTTCTGATCTATAAAAGGTGATGTCTTTTCCTCAATAAATCACTGGTCTTCGCTCCATCTTGCCTCGTGCCGTTCCTTTGACCAGTCTCCTCCGGGACCTCAAGGGCCGCTTTACGGCCCCGATTCCTACAAGGACTCATTGATTGCCAGACAGAACATCAATCCTCTTTTGCATATGTAACTAAACAACAGGATTTTGGCTGTTAAATAGCTGATGAAATACCCTTGATGGTTTTGTCACACACCTCATCAGCTATGAAGCAATGAAAGATGCTCATAAGCAGGAAATTGATTTTCTGGAGTCAGTGGGCCTACCCCAAAATAAGTTTTGAAAAAGGCATGTTGACATCTGAAAAAATACCTGCAGTTGCTGCATATATGGGTTTTGCTTTGTGTGCTGCCTTTAAGACAGTCAAGTCCAAAGGTAGGACAAACCTATCTCAAATAAGTAAAATAAAAGTTCTTTAAAACTCACCAAAGCTTTTTTTATATAAAAGCAAGACTTATTAGACAGAAAACAGATCCATTTTAATTAATGGCACAGCACAGAATTGTTAAACTCTTCCATATCCTTTGACTTATATCAGACCACCTGGAAAATATGAGGTGACAAAGATGACAGTCTTTTCTTAATTAGAAAGAGATGGATGGTCCTCAGCATTTATTAAATCTTTCCAAATGCACAGGTTTCCATTGATGAGACACATCTGTGGAAGATTTCCTAATGAAAAATTACTTCTGAGCATTCATTCTCCAGAATCTATGTAAGAGAAATGGGGGGGGGGGGAACCTCTTCTTATTCAAAGTCATTTCTGTAGCCTGTTTTAATCTCTCATCCCCTGCCTTATAACCAAAAACATTTTTTCACTTGATATCCATAGCAACAGCTCTGTGTATTACTTTACACTGAACTTCTGCAAATAGTGTTAATTTAGTTGAACCCAAGGTTGCTTCAAGACTCTCCATCATTAGAGTTTCAAATTAGTGGCATGCATTAACTTGAATAATTAAAGTGACCTTTGATGAGAAAGGTTTCACCTTAATCAGTTGGAGTGATGGATAGTCCTCCCTTTGGAGTGGTTCTCTTTGTCTTCTGGAGAGTTCCTATTTAGACAGCAGCCTTTGTTGAGTAAGCCCCAAGACTGCCAGCCCCAAGGATCTTTCTAGAGCAGGGATCCCCAAACTTGGCTCTCCATGTTCTTATACTTCAATTACTAGAAGTCCAGGTCACCACACATGCTGATCAGGGCTTCCGGGAATTGAAGTCCAAGAACATCTGGAGAGCCAGGTTTGAGGAACCCTGTTCTACAGCATGCTAAGCATTCTTTGTGTTATAACACATTTTGCTCAGGCTGCTGACCTTGAGATGGGTGTACCCATCCTCCCCAGACAATTTTCCTGGGTGTGAATGATGAGATGTGGCTGGACAATGTTTGGGTAATTGGTGGCTGGTCTCTAGAACAGCATTAGGGGGTTTTTTTGGAATCTCTAGAGCGAAAACCTGTCTGCATGCCCTGCGGTTTGTGTCCTACTGAGCTTCTGCTTGAGGAGAGAGTTCCTAGCGTAGAAACTGAGCTGCTTGCACAAATAGTGATCGCCTCAAATAAACCCACAGTGATGTCTGCAGAAGCAGAAAAATTCCACATCACCCTATGGAAGTTCTAGGCAAAGAATGTCCTTGGCCTTTAGGCTGAGTTAAGAGACAAGCTGCTCCATCCACTCCCATGCTTGTGTCAGCTGATAGTTGTCCATTGCTTTATTACATTATCCATTTGGTTTGTAAAAAATGACCCAAGAACAAAATGTAGTCTGTCAAAATCTTAACAATATGAAGTGTGCATGAGCCAAGATTAAGAAAAGAAATGATTGTGTTATAGGAAGCAATGTTGTTAATTGCTGCTCATAGTGACATGGATCATGAATGAATTGTTTCTGCACATGGTTTCAAGTTTATTGTATTGTGAGAACAGCTGAATACCCTGGGAGTCTAGAGCCTCCTGTTCTGAACTGAGACAATGTGTTTCATTACACAAGCTCTTTGTGCTGGTTCCTGAGGAGGTTAGATGTGAATGTGTCTAAACCTGTCATAGTTACAGTATTCTTCTTTTGGATTATTTTAACCTCACATTTCCTGAAAAGTTTATAGAAGCTCTACTTGGCCTTAAATCAGTGGTGGGCATCAGTAGGTTTGCAGCAGTTCACCAGAATCAGTAGCAGGAATACTGGCTGCCCCCGTCCATCCAAGTTTTGAAATAAAGTACAGTTGTCCTAATTCGGGTGCAACGCAGGGCTTTCCCTCTGGCCACACCCACCGTACCATGCCGACAGTGTGGTAGTACATTTTTTTGAAGCCCACCACTGCCCTTGAGAGGAGGAAGATGGAGGTTCATGTGATGTTGATCAACAGCTGCATTGATATACCTTCATCTCCCCCTTTCTGGGCACAGCTCAGTATATTGTTGATTCCAAGCTATCTTAGGGATGGCTCAAGACCCAGCTATCTTAGGGATGGCCTTCTCCTCTGCCCTCACAGAATCCTGGTCATTCGTGAAGATACAATGTGTAGTATAGGCATTTCTCTGTGCTCTCAGTATCATGGGAATGTGAGTAGGGAAAGAGGAGGGGGCCATTCTAAGACTAAAAGACACTTTCTTTGATCATGCCCCCTTCCTGGGGAGTTGGAATTAACTGATGAAAGGCTTTTTATTCTAGCAAACAACTGTTCTGGGAGGCAGAAATGCATTTGTGAATTAGCTTTTACTGTTTTATACTACCGGTAAATGTTCTTTCTTGTCCCCTCTTGTAAGTCTGACTTTAAACTTGTGGTCAAGTAGCTCTACACAGAAGGGTGGAGTGTAAATGTCTGTAGAGATAGAGGAAGGAAATCATGTTTTCCTGGATCAAGTGCTTTCACCCTGTTTACAGGAAAGCCACTTCCTTTACAAAGAAAAAAACGACCAACAAAAAAAAAACCAAACCCTTGTGTTTGTGACATGTTTCCCCTGGGAAAAGAAACAGTATTATCTTTTTAAACATCCACCCTTTGTGGGCATTGCCAGAGTCCTTTTGAGTGTTACAAGTCACCCCTATTGTTAATGTTGTTCTTCAAGATTGCACCCTTCCTTCCAATTTCCTTCTCAGCATTCTCTCCTAGCTGTCAGTTTCATGCAAACTCCCAGTGGTATCATAACATCCTGAAGCTGTTTACAGGATCTTGGCAACTAATTGGTGATGACACAGACCTAATTAATATATTGGTGAGGATGCAATGATGGAGGATACTTGAACGCTGAGGGATGCAGAATCCCTAGAGAAAGGTGGGGGTGAAGGAGGCAGACAAAGGTACAGTGTTTTCCTGCTTAAGGGGTAAAATAATACAAATTCTGGTGGATTTTATCTGCTTCTTAAACAAGAAGCTGCTCTAGCTGGACATCGCACTATGATAATGGAGTAGACTATTATGGAATAGACCAGTGACTCAATGCCAAGTGTTGGCCAGTGGTAAATAGCCTGACTCCCTAAAGGGGCTAATGGCTATGTGCGGATGAGCCCTTTTAGGTCGGGTGATGGCCCATCAATGGAGGAAACACCACTGGAAACCATATCAGGCCCAATGGCAAAATGGGTAGAGGAGGAACCACTTCACTATTCTGAATCTCAATGGTCATGGAGGTGGAAGAGGCCATGCCAGATGGACTGGCTGTGAAGGTGCACCTTATCAATATCCTCAAGGCTGTGGCAGTCCATTTTAGTCCTGGTGTCAAATCCTGCAGGTTTCATTTCATACCTGCCGCAGGAGATGGCTCCATGATCATAGTGTGTGGGTCACTTCATGGCAAGCTTAAACAAATTCGTGCCAATGGCATTTTTCCTTCAGGAAAAAAAAATGTATACTCAGACCCAAATAGCAGCCGTCGCTGCTGAAACAAGGTGGTAAAGTAATGCCTTAGCTTCATACTGATGCAGACCTGATGGGGAAACATCTTTTTTTTTTTTTGCAGCTTATTGCACGCCAATTCCATACTATTTTCATCCTTCCCTCCCCCTCCTTCTTTGGACTAAGGACTGGCTGTGTCTTGTTGCAGCATCAGCCACTCACATGAGGGTGTAGTTGAGGACCTCAGCAGGTGAAGCCACGCTTGTGGACATGAGATCTGTGCTTCCCCAGGAGTGCATGTCCCATGCCATGTGACTCATTCCCTTTCTTTGTGTCAATGCTGGCCAAAGTGGTGGAAGTGAGAAGGTTGTGATGATTCATGATAGTACCACAATCCCTTCCCATCATGTTGTCATGCCAACCCAGCATCAGGAGAAGCACAAAGTAAGTGAAATGTATAAAACATATCCTCAAGCCAGGTCTCTTAAGGCAGAGACCTAGGAGTGGGTTGCAGGCTTTGCTCTGTTTTACTGACATATCAATATGATCTAAGTCTGCTCAGGTTGTCCTGTTATGACAATAGAGTACACCATACTGCCAGCAACTCAATGCCAATCATCAGGTGGCAGTTAACTAACTTGGCAACCCTGAGAACCCATGGCCTTGAGTGGCAAAGTCTACAGGGAAGGATGATGGTCCCTAAATGGATTAAATCCCACTTGAATCCATCTTGATGAAGGGCAGCAGCTTCATTGATACTGGCCTGGGACCAAAGAGGACTTTGTGTGCCAAAAAAGTTCAGGACCAGAAAGTGACTCGTAGAACTGGATCAGTGGTACAGGTGTCATGCTGTGATGAAGAAGGCAAATTGAAGGCCACTGAAATTGTATTGCTCCCAGGACAATCTAACTGGCTGATCACCATGAGGATAACCAATATTCGGAATTGGATATTTATTTATTTATTATTTAGATTTGTATGGCCGCCCAATCACCAAAGCAACTCTGGGCAACTCACAATTCCATTGCACACAACCCTGCATAAAACAACCCCCAACATATCATTAAAAACCTTACATAAAACACATTGTTAAAATCTTCATAACAAATAAACTAAACAGATAGACTAAAAACCCGGATGGCAATTAGCATGTTCATATCAGTCAATGGGGGGCAGCTGTTCCTCTCTCTGCTCCCCACACCTGCTGGGCCAGCTATGTCTTCAGCCCTTTCCTAAAAACTGACAATTCTGATTGAAGATGAAGGTCCATCGGCAGGAGGTTCCAAAGGGCTGGAGCAGATACCGAAAAGGCCCTCTTTCTCATACTGGAGAGATGAGCCTTTCCGATGGATGGTACCTTTAGAAAGCCCATCTGGTTCGCTCTTGTCGGATGGACAGATAACCTTAGGGTGACGCAGTCTCTCAGGTAACCAGGTCAGCTACCATGTAGGGCTTTAAAGGTGATAACCAGTGCCTTGAATTGCACCTGGAGGGTGCAATTCAACCAGTGCAGCTCCTGCAACAAGGGTGAGGTGCGGGCATACTGTCAACACCCCATCACCATGCGGGCGTCTGCGTTGTGGACCATCTGCAGCCTCTGAATGGTCATCAAGGGCAGCCCTATGTATAGCGTGTTACAAAAGTCCTACTGGGAGGTCCAGGAATGGGTGCGACTGGCAAATCACACGAACCTGTGCAAAAGCCCTCCTAGCCACAGCTGCCATCCGCTCCAGGAGCAGGAGTCATAAGTCCAGGAGGACCCCCAGATTGTGCTCCAGGTATCTGGGGCAAAAGAGCCCCATCCAGTACCAAAGGTGGTAACTTCATGGACAAACTAGGGCCCCCTATCCACATCCACTCAGTCTTAGCCCGTTGTCCCCCATCCAGATGTAGCCTGTTGTCCCCCATCCAGACCCTCACAGCCTCCAGGCACCTGGATAGGATGTTGACTGCAACACTTGGATCACCACAGGTGGAGATGTACAACTGGCTATCATCAGCATACAGATTATACTTAACCCCATGGAAACAGATGATCTCATCCAGTGACTTCATGTAGATATTAAAAAAAGATCAATATGATGCCACACACGTTCAATGCCAAGGAGAAGAGAATAAGAGTAGCCCTGTACTAGGAATGTGAAAGTGTAATTAATTGAAGCAGGAAATAGTGGGATTTGGTCATGGTGCAAGAATTTGCTGGTGGAATGAAGAACAGCCAGGCAGACTGGAAGTACAAAATAGTTCCTGGTCAGGAAGAAGATGTGCCCTCACCAACTGTGACACCCACTTGGGACAGGCCCAAACCATGTCATCCCATCCCAAAACAGAATATGCACCTGTCACAATATGAAAGCAAACAACAAGAGACAACCAAATGCCTCCAAATTAATTAAAATCACACACTTCCTTGTTTTTTTTTAAATGGGCTGACCCCCCCCCCCAGAAAAACACAGTGAGAGGTAGATGTCATGTGTTTTCCAACCCACCCTCTGCCCCCAAATCCATCTGAACACTTGCATAATACCTTCTACCTTAGTAAAACTGGTCTTGGAAAGTTTATTGTATTAGATTTTCCACTCCTAGAATCCCCCAGGCAGTGTGGCCAATTTTTAATCTGGATTCTCAAAAGTAACCAAAATAATTGCCTTAAGTTACTTTTTGTTGAGAAACCTGGGGAACATAGTGAAAAGCAGAGACATCACCTTGAAAACAAAAATTAGAATAGTCAAAGCAATGGTATTCCCAGTGGTAATGTACGGATGTGAGAGCTGGACAATTAGGAAAGCTGAACGCAGAAGAATAGATGCCTTTGAAATGTGGTGTTGGAGGAGAGTTTTGAGGGTACCTTGGACAGCGAGGAGAACAAATAGGTCAATCTTAGAAGAAATCAACACTGACTGCTCATTGGAAGGTCAAATAGTAAAGATGAGGCTAAAGTACTTTGGGCATCAAATGAGAAGGGAGGATTCACTTGAGATGGCCGTGATGTTGGGAAAGGTGGAGGGCAAAAGAAGAAGGGGGAGGCCAAGGATGAGATGGATAGATGGTATTGTAGACACAATGGGCACAGAACTGGGAGGACTGAGGGGGATGGTGGAGGACAGAGGCGCCTGGAGAACGATGGTCCATAGGGTCGCAAAGGGTCGGAATCGACTGTGCGACTGAACAACAACAACTTTTTGTTGATATAAAGTAGGGGTTCCCAACCTACAGTATGTGGGCCGGACCCAGCTTGTGGCACCATTTCATGTGGCCCATGGCCACTGTTGCTGCTCCCAGAAGTAGAAGTGGATGCATTTCCATCAACCATAAAATGTGTCTGTGCATGTCATAAACGCAGAAGTTGGTGCATTTACGGCTGTCATAAATGTGCCCGCTTCCGCTTCCGGGGGGGCATGGTCAGGCCAGCTCAGCTGTACAAATAAGCAACCATACCACCCTATCACACAGTTTGCAGAGAAAGTCTAAAGCAAGCGCTTGGGTCTTTCTTTGTCTTATTCCTAGTTTCAGTTCTGTCTTGTATCATACCAAATGAGGTAGCAAATTGGCCAAGTATTAAACCCCAGACCACTTCCTTTTTGAGGAATTATCTCCCTTCTGCTGGTGGTAGGGTTTTCTTGGTAATCTAGTTTTTTCAAATGATTTCTTGGAAAGAGTTCCCAGTTTATCCCTATTCAGGATACTCCATCCCTGTATTTTGACTGATTAGAACCCAGTCATTGAACTCAAATACCCATATTTGTAACTTAAGAAAAGAGAATCAGCTATCTTAAAGGGACAGAAAGATAACATATGATTACCAGTTTGGTGGGCAATAATCAGCTTCCCCAGGTTAGCATCCAATTTTATTGTTGAGTGTTTGGTTTCATATTGCACCCATTATTATTTTTAGCTCAGTCACACAATTCTATGTATAAATATCAGAAAGTTAGTCCACAAGTGGGATGAATTTCAATAATGACCCTTAGAGATTCTTGCCAGGTTACCCTGCTATGATAATAGAGTAGACCATATTTCCAGCAACTCAATGCTGAGTGTCAGGCGATGGTTAACTAACCAGGCAAACTTGAGGACTAATGGCTTTGGGTGCCAAAGTCCACAGGGAAGGGTGATGGGGATTAAACCCCACTTGAATCCATCTTGATGGAGGGCAGCAGCTTCATCCATACTTGACTGGGGCTGATGAGGACTTTGCGTGCAAAAAGGGCTCAGGACCAGAAAGTGACTCTCAGAGCTGGATCAGTGGTATGGGAGTCATGCTATGCTGTGGAAGGCAGATGAAAAGCCACTGCATTATATTCTCAGGACAGTCATCATGGCTGATTTTCATGATGATCGCCAATATTTGGATTCAGATACAACAGAAGGAGAATGACCCTTATAGGTTTTCTGTCAAAGATGTAGTACAAAATTCCAAGCTCGACACTGGTGGCTGTGAGAACTCAACAAGTACCACAAAGCCTTCTGAAATGCAACTCACCAGGGTCATCTACACAAATCTGTGGTAGCCATTTTCCTAAGCCATAGATGAGTAAAAGGTTTATCAGGTTTAACTGTATATTTCTGGGTATTTTGCAGAAGTCTAGGTTGATTTATAATCCTCAGGAATTTTTTAAAAAGAGCAGTAGCAGTGAACTATTCCCACCAATCACAGTTCACACTTCTGAAAATGACTAAAATGTGGACATAACCAGAAAGGGACATTTGTGTGTAGAAGGACTAAAGTGTGAACTCCATTTATTCCTACTGCTCAGAATAACCTTCTGGCCTCAGAAGTTTTCCATTTCAAAACCGGTCCCCTCTGCTAAGTTGGGAACAAAAAAGAAGAGGGAACTAACAGGCAGTGAAGAGTGAATGGAGGCACCTCCAGGTTAGACCACCCCAAACCAGCCCTCTCCTGCCTGCCTCTTTTCTAGAAGCACAGGGTCAGGACCCCACCCTTGTTCCCCACTGTCTGAAACTGTTGGGGATGTAAGTCTTTGCCTAGTACCCCAACTGGGTTGCAAGGCATATTATGCCTGTGGTGCTTTAAGACTTTGCTGTAGCAGCACACAGGTGTTATGGTGTTTCTAGAGAGATCTGTGGCCTGTGTATTTATGCCTGAGCAAAGTCACAGACCTTCACTCCAATGCTCAACTTGGCTGTCGTGTTAAAATTGCCTTCAATGCTGTACCTGGGCTACCAGGCTTACCATGCTGGAACTCTGATGCCCAGCTTCTGCTGCTTTCTGCCAACAGCCTGGACCAGGACTTCTGCAGGTCCAAGATCACACTACAGGGACTAAATCTCTGAATTGCCCCGAGGGAAGGCTCTTGCTTGACTTGTCTGTTTGGATACAGAGAAAGACTACTTGGGGGCAAGCTGCAAGGCTGTTTGCTTTACTGCTGACCGCAGCTTCTTTTTGGACTGCCTCAAAACTGTGTAGAGACTTGTATATATCTTTTGCATATCTGTAGTTTCCCAGTGGAGCCAACTGGGAAACACAAGAGACTGTATCTGCCTTTTGTTTCTGCACTGTTTATACCTTTGCACCACCTGCTTCCGAGTAAACTTTTTGAGTTGTTCACCAAAGCCAAGATCTGCTTGCCTGTTTTCATTCTCACAAGGAAGGGAGACATCTCACCAGGTGCCAGCCCTCTACCAGGCCAGTCTGCTGCCTGTGGCTCACCCCACAGACACTGTCAGAAACCACAGGCTCATCACATTGTGTCTGAATGGGGAGAAGGGGAAAGATGATGAGAGAATGAAAATGGGTGAATGAACAACCAATTTTGAAACAAAACACAGGAGAAAAGAGCACAAAGCAGGAATATTTCTGATTTGCAAGCAAGGTATATTTCCCCACTACTTAGTATCACTCTCTGAACAAAGTGAGTGCCTGCCTGCTGGCCTGCTTTACACTGTGTCTATGTAAAAAAGCCATACCAAGTGAACACCCACTTTTGCTCCTGACTCTTTTGCCCCATGAAGCACAATGGACATCAACCACCACTGCTTGTACCAGAACAGTTCATTCATTGAGCCTGACTGTACAAAAGAAGTAGGAATTCCCACCAGGAACAGACAGTCTTTTGCTGTCTGGAGCTTGTATAACCTTCCAAGCAATAACCTTTGTTCCAAGTGACAAAGACACTGCATACTTTTGCCAGCTCTTTGTTCTACCCAGACTACTCATCCCAAACAGCGCAATCAAACATTTTCAATGCCATTTTTAGAAATCCTCCCTCATCCAGAAAGAGAGTAGAGGGAGATTAGCTAGACAGTCCTTGTACACAGTCTAAAGTCATGGCTTTATTTGACCACTAAAAAAACCCCTACATATTAAAATACCTACACCTCGGACTTTGAGTCTACAGCCCTCATTTTGAAACTTACATAAAGCATCTCCAGACTGCCCCATCTGGGGGGTCTGGGCTTGGCTCATTTTTTAGTTATTTGGGCTGTTGTGTGTGTGTGTGTGTGTGGGCAAGCTAAATATAATGTAACCTTTCCCCCATCCTCAAACAACTCAAGTGACCACTCCCCATATGGTGATGTAGATAACAAGCCACTCCATCATAGGGGCAATTGAGATAGTTCAATTTAATTATTAAACTGTTTAATTCCCCACCCCCAGCTGATTGTTAAAGCTCCAGCACCTCCCCTGAGATCATCTCAGCTAGCTTAAGCAAGGAGGCAGCTGGGCAGCAGGGTAGGTGGCACAAAGTATAGGCCCTCAAAACTGGTGCCAGGACAGATGTCTTTCCTTTGGAGAGAGTTGACATCCTTATGGGTGGCAGATATTCTTCTCTCAACCCTCCATATTCTGAGATGATGCTGGATCCAGGGGGGAGAACCGAAACAGGGCGTCCCAACTAGCTCATTCATCAGGTCTCAGTAATGCACACCAAGAAAGCCCCATCATCCACAATCAAATCATATATGGTGTTATATTATGGACTGACCTGTAATTCAGCAACATTACCAGCAGACTGGATGGTGGACTAGCAGGACAACCTGGCACTTGAGTGACAGGGTGAACAGATAAACCTTCTAAAACAAATGTGTACCAGGTCTATATCTTTGGTTTGAACAGATAAGTGTCTGATGGAACAGTAGGGTTTCAACCACCAATGTTAGAGAAGAAGTGAAGAAAAGAAAATTGAAGCAAAATAAGAAATTATCCAAAAAGAAGCCTGGGTTTGTCAGTTGAAAATTTGGATATACAGTAAGACTTGGATTGTACTAATGTTATATTGCAAGAAGAAGAAGAAGAAAAAGAAGAAGAGAGAAAAAGGATGATTTTAGTGATGGGCCAAAAGTCTTTTTAGGAAATTTACTCCAACCACTCTGTCATAAGTCCCCCCCCCCCCCCCCCCAGGACAGAGCAAAGCATGGGAGAATATTGCAATGAAGAAACTTTCCAATCTGACAAAGAAAGAAAACATTCGAACATAAACATTCATTCATCTTAAGAGTTGTTGCCCACCTTGGTAGGGCTATTACTATAAGAGCCCAGCTACATATTTTTTTAAGAATAAAAATAAAAGGAAGGAGCCTAATGCATTAGCCTAAATAAATAGATCATGGGGGGAATGCATAAAGTGCTGTATGAAAGCAGTAATCCAAAAGTAGTGTTTCCAAAATCTCCGTGCTTTCACATTTCCCCCAACAAATGGACGTATTAAGTTTTATTTTCAATTTCAGGATGCAATCAAAGGAACACTTTATTTTTGTAGATTATTAAAACAAGCCCAACCTTTGGCTGAAATGCGTTGGGCTTGTTTTAATAATCTAAAAAAATAAAGTGTTCCTTTGATTACATCCTGAAACCAAGTTTTTTTCCTTTGCCATTTCATTCAGTGGATGTATCAGTTCTTCAGATTTTTGCAGTTTATGAGCAAGTTACTGCTAATCAAAACCAATACTGCGCATTCCTGTTAAAATGCAAGAAAACATTTCAAGGCTAGAAATGTCCAGGATATCAAATACCCATAGGAGGCAAGAAAGTGCTTCCAAGTTTTGTTTATAAATCTGGATCCAATTTATTACATTTGGTCAATTATTTGGATTTAGGTCTCTGTGCATCATACTGTACTTCCTCAAGCAGCCAGGAGTGAACAGAAACCACAAAGCAGTGTTGACCCAAGTAGTAAAATCTATATATATATATATAGGTTAGCAGTCGTTGTTGTCAGTCGCAGTCGAGTCCGACCCTTTGCAACCCCATGGACCACCGCATGCCAGGCTCCTCTGCCATCCTCTGTAGTCAGCCCAGATCTACGCCCACTGTATCAACGATGCCATCTAGCAATCTTATCCTCTGCCACCCCCTTTTCCTTTTGCCTTCAATCTTTCCCAGCATCAAGGCCTTCTCAAGTGAGTCTTCTCTTCTCATTTGGTGGCCAAAGTACTTGAGCTTCAGTATTTACCCTTCCAAGGAGCAGTCAGGGTTGATTTCCTTCAGGATGGACTGATTTGATCTCATTGCAGTCCAGGGGACTCTCAAGAGTCTTCAGCACCACAGTTCAAAGGTGCCTATTCTTCTGCCCTCAGCCTTCTTTATGGTCCAGCTCTCGCAGCCATACATTACTACTGGGAAGACCATTGCTTTAACTACACGGATTTTTGATGGCAGGGTGATGTCTCTAATTTTTATAATGCTGCCTAGGTTTGTCATTGCTTGTCTCCCAAGAAGTAAGCGTCTTTTTATTTCATGGCTGCAGTTAGCATTTGCAATGATCTATTTAACTAATAGCTTAGAGGAGGGGTTCTCAAGGGTTTTGCGCCACGGGTCAGAACACTCCCCCTCAGACAGCTGAGCGGGCTGGACATGTGGACCCCATCGTAAACGCATCCGTAAACTACAGCTGGCACGTTTGTGCATGTGTGGGCGCATTTGTGCATGCGCGGGTGCATTTAAGGCTGTTGTAAATGTGTCAACTTCTGCTTTCGGGGTCATCGCCGTGGGCCGGATGGAAGTGTCGGGGGCCGGCCCATGGGTCATAGGTTACGAACCCCTGGCTTAGAGACCTTGCTCTGCATCTAGCAGGGAAGAAAATTCTCATAGAGGCAACAATGTTTACATTCAATATTCTGTAGCTGCAGAAGTTACTGAATTTGACTGCAGTCACCAGAGGATGATGGGCTGTCTTGTGACAGAAATCTATACATTGTGGTTACACAAACTATAAAGGCTAAATCTTCACGTCTTCTTTTTCCGTGTCTTGGCCAGAGATGAAACTGCCAAAATGAAGGCACTGTTTGGTGAGTTCATTCTGCAGTTTCTTTTACCTGACCTAGTGTGAGAAACATTAGCCAGCAATACAAGGTTGCCATTACCAGGGTACGCCAGATTGTGATTCAAAAATACCACAATCTTCGAGGAGGCTCTTTCTATTACTCCTAAATCTTCACTTTTTGTTGTTCATTCACAGTTGAGCCGGACCCCATGGACCACTGCACGGCAGACTCCTCTGTCATCTGCCATCCTCCCTAGTCCTCCCAGATCTACGCCCACCGCACCAACGATGCCATCTAGCCATCTCATCCTCTGCCGTCCTGTAGGAATCGGGGCCGCTAGGACGGCCGTTGGGTCCCGGAGGAGACTGATCAAGTAACGACACGAGGCAATATGGAGCGAGATCAGATCAGTGGTTTATTGAGGAAAAAGCATCATCATATATAGATCAGAAGGCAATGCAGGAAAGAATCGTCATCTGACAGAAAAATCACATCACCCATTTACTCGGGTTAATGGGGAATCTCTCTTGGGGAAGTTAATTAACTCAAGCAAACACTGACAGGGGAAACCCATTGTTCGAGGCTTACACCAGAGTAAATATGGCTTCTATTTGCACCAAAGATTAGGCTTGACTGCGAGTGAGTGATTGCCTAATATGTAACGGAGGTTAGCGATCTGATCTCTCAGCGGAATCGCCGGTCAGGTCAGATGTGGGTGAATCAACCCTCTGATTATTAATCCACCCCCCCCCCCATTTCCATACTGGCAAGGGCCAGTGGCCAGGAGTTTGCTTGACTGGTTTAACCTCTGCCAAGGTTTTATGCCAATTGGGCATGCGGAATCCGCATCTCCCCTTTTTCTGTTATTTAGGGACCTGACAGGCGACCCTGCGCAAGAGGGGCATCAGCTGATGTGCGGGAATGACGCTTCGGGGTTCCCCCCACGGGGGACATCTTGATAACAGCGAGGGAATACATTGCATGAAACAGCATCCTGCTATGCCTAGTATAATCACCCCCACAATCACTTTGAGCGTCGTCTGGAGCCACCCCCACGGAAGCCATGACCACAAGGAACTCCACCAATCCCATGCGGAGCCCTGCTTGATGTTCTTGACTAAGGTGTGGAGGTCTGTGAGCTGGCTCTGGACCTTGTGTGTGTTGTCTGTGAGATTAAAGCAATACATGCCATGAACAGATTCGCAGCCCAAATGATGTAACAACAGAAGATAGTCTATAGCTGCTCGATTGTCAAGAATGGCATGGCGAAGCTCTGCCTGCTCCTGGTTGAGCAGCGCTATCGCTGAAGAGGTGTGGTTAATGGCTTTTGCTAATCCGCAAGCCAACTGACCAATTCTCCGAGCGTTGCCGACGGCTAAGCCTGGCACGCCAAGTATGCTGACTGCCAGCGAGACGTACTCAGTTGGACTCAGAACCCTAATGTTGCTATCGCATGAGCTGTCTAACTGGGTGGCACGAGTGTGTCGTATGGGTGAGGAGACATTTGAAACATTTGTGCTTGGGGTGACCATATCCTTAGTAGGGAGTAACAGTGTCAAACGACTGATACAACATATAGCATCTGATACATTTGCGGGAATGTAGTTCCAAGTGTACTGATTACATGTAAAGAACCATCCTGAAGGTAGGGTAACATGAGCATACATTGAACCAAGTGTCTCTGGGTTATCACAAGTCCAGTTGCCGCTGCCAGCGTCAAGGCAGCGGCACTGAGTTCGGCCGACTGCGGAGCAGCCGACCATCCGAGCACAAGTAGAGTTCGGACTGACCGCCACTCGAGGAGTGTGGAGAGTGGCTGCGTCAGCCGGCAAAGTCATTGTCAGCTGCATTCCCCCCCAGCGAGCGTATGCTGAGAAGCTTGCAGGGAGATGCGGACCGAAAATCCGCTTCAGCAGCCAGTCACCATCCCTGGTGCGCACGTCTAGAGTGTGGCACACTGGGATGAGGCGGGTGCTCAGAATGGAGGCAGAACCCACGTCCTGCCTTAGGCAAAAATCGGACTGGTTGACGAGCCCCGCCAACCTTTCCCATAGGTTGTAATGCATCCGGGCAGAGAGGTCTCCGTCCGGCATCAAACCGTTGGCCTTCAGTGAGGCTGCCTGAACGCCTCCCCCCGCAAGTAGGGAGAGGGTCAGGATGATGGTGACTGCCATGGAGTTGGCATTGATCTGGGCAAAGACTGCAGCTACGAAGTTCTCCGGTGTCGGTTCCCTCTCCTCGCGTTGGAGGGCGTCCTGGGCCTCACTGCAAAGGGTCTTGACCATCCCCCAGGTGATCCTCGGCGCTGTCGTCCGCAGTCGCCGCTTCTCCCGCCGGGTCCCCTTGGTCAGGGTGAGGTCCTCCATCTCCGGGATCGGACTCGGGTCGGCCTGGGTCCACGCCATGTGGTTCCAAGTGAGGCTTAACACACCGAGCTGGAATCCAGATGACACCTGTAGGAGACATAACTGCAGCATACTCTCTTCCCCAGGTTACGAGTGGCGCCGGGCCCCTCCAAGAAGGGTCCGGTGGCACCCGGTATCGGCCCATCGGTCGCGGGAGAGCTTCCGAATGGCGGAAGTGTTTCTCCTGCGCCGTGCAATCCAAAGAAACATTAAGGTGATTGTATGTAAACAATACCTTGTTCAGACAATGCTGTGCCTGACCCTGTGACTTGGGGAGGGCTGGTGGCTCCCCCCTTTCTGTTTGTTTGTCAATATAGGACTTGAGTGTCCGATTGACTCGTTCCACAATCGCTTGCCCCTGCAGATTGTAAGGAACGCCAAAGGTATGCTTAATGTCCCAGGTGGCCATGAAGTTAGCCAACTGCCTAGAGCTGTAGGACGGGGCGTTATCGGTTTTCACGTGCCGCGGTTTGCCCATTGCCGCGAAGCAGGCAAGGAGGTGCTGCTCCACGTGGGAAGCTGTCTCCCCGAATTGTGAAAAAGTATCAATGCAAACGTGCATGTACTGCCATCTGCCAAACTGCTGAACATGCGTGACATCCATCTGCCACATCTGGTTAGCCTCTGTCCCTCGTGGGTTGACCCCCCACGAGGGGCCCCCCGGTGCCCCTGCACAATGCTGGCAAGAGCGAACTATGCCTTGGGCTTGAGAAAGTGGCAGATTGAACTGTCTGGCGAGCGCTTTGGCATTTTGATGAAAGAATGCATGACTCTGAATTGGAGTAGTAAAAACACCCAAAACTGAACGCTGCTGAATTTCCTTTGCAGCCGCAGCCGCTCTGCTATTGCCCGCGGAAATCGGACCCAGTAGGTGTTGGTGACTTCGGATGTGGGCAATGTAGAGCGCTTCCGTGCGGTTTCGCAAAAGAAATTGAGCTGTGAGGAACAAACTCAGCAAGTTTTTGTCTATCGCGGGAGTGATGTATGCTCCCGGTAGACTGTGAAGCAAATTCCTAACATACTGACTGTCAGTAATGATGTTTAGGCGTTCTTTGGCGAAGGTGCGCAAGGCAAGGTTCACCGCTGCCAACTCTGCCCGCTGCGCGGGCTTCTGTGGAAGAGTTAGAAGCATGCGCCAAGCCTGGCCCTCCTGCCAAGTCAAGACACCATATGTGTGACCCCCATCCATAAAAACTGTCCTGGCCCCCTGAAGTGGAACCAGTGAGAGCAATTCGAACAAGTTGACTGTCTGCGTTTGAAGCGAGACAAGTCTGGGGTCTTTCGGCAAGTGGTATGCCAAGCATCCGGTGAATCCCTCCAAGGCAATTGGAAGCGAGTCACCGAGCTGCATCAATTGCTGAACCTGCTCTTTGGTGAACGGGACCACGATCTTAGCTAAGTCATGCCCTGAAATGTCCCTAGCTCTCAGCCTTCCGCGGAAAACCACCGCGGAGACCAATTCTTGGGGAGGAACGATGTTTCGGGAAGAGGTGTTCGGCAAGTACACCCATTCCACGATACTCGCCCCTTTCTCGGAGTCCACCCCTAGGGCTCCGGTGAACATGGATCATGCCCGAACTATGTACAAGTTCAGGATCGGGGCATATGGCCCCTGAGTAATCCTGTCCACCCACCTTTGGCTGAGAATTTGGTTGACCTTCTCGAGAGCCAAGCGTGCCTCTCGAGGAATTTGTATCCGGTCTGCCGGCTGCTTACCTAATGTGAGCAGCGAGAAGAGCGGCTTTAGAAGATCCGTATCCAATCGGAAATACGGTCTGGCCCAATTAATGTTTCCTAAAATCTGCTGCAATTCTGCCAGGGTGACTGAGTCCTTCAAGTTGATTTGGGGCAAAACTGGTGCTGCGAAAGAGCGGAGAAGCCGATGACCCAAGTATGAGAAGGGCTCGGTTCTCTGCACTTTCTCCGGGGCAATGAGTAACCCTTTTTCCCCCAGGCTGGCCTGGAGGTCTTTAAACATTTCGCTGCCGAGTTGCGGCACTGCGACCAAGATATCATCCATGAAATGGCATACTAAGGCTGTGGGATGAAGGTTTCGAAACTTTGCCAGTGCGTTGTGAACATAAATTTGGCACAGGGTGGGCGAATTGAGCATGCCCTGTGGCAAGAATTTCCACGCGTAACACTGCGTGGGCTCACTGTAGTTCACAACCAGCACCGTAAAGGCGAACCTTTCCCTGTCCCTGGGGTCTAAGGGAATGGTGTAAAAGCAATCCTTGAGATCTACGACTAGGATCTCCCACCCCTCGGGAATCATATTTGGATTTGGGATGCCGCATTGAAGCGGACCCATTGGCTGTATACATTCATTGATCTCTCTGAGATCGTGGAGGAGTCACCACTTCCCCGACTTCTTTTTGATGACAAAAATAGGCGAATTCCAAGGACTAGTGGACTGCTCTATATGTCCTGTGTCTAGCTGTTCTTTAACTAGTTGCTTTAGGGCAACTAATTTCTCTCCCACTACCGGCCATTGTTCCACCCAGACCGGCGTATTGGTGAGCCATTTAAGTTTCAACGCCATTACCCAAAGGTAAGAGTAGCACCGTACTGCTGTAAAATGTCTCGCCCCCAAAGGTTGATGTGCACGTCCAGAATGTGCGGCCGAATGACCGCTGTGCCGTCAGCCTTTGGAATCGTGACTTCCACCCACTCCCGGCTCCTAAACGCTTCTTGGATGCCGCCTACCCCACACACATCGGAGACCGGCTCAATGGCCCACTCCCGTGGCCACTGGCTTCGGCTGACCACGCTGACGTCAGCTCCGGTATCTAACAACCCTCCTTGCACTGCCTCACTTGCGCTCGAGCGGTCTTCTGACCCGGACTCTAAGCTGTCCCTGAGCCTTCCCTGGCTATCTGCTGGCGAGTGACAAGGAACCATAATCAGTTGCGCTAATGTGTCTCCTTTGTGAATTGTCTGGGGTAAGTGCGTCCAAAGCTGAACTTGGAGAACGCCTGAAAAATTGGAGTCAATGACTCCTGGAATTACAAGAATTCCGCGTGCTCCTGCTATACTGCAAGGCAAAACTAAACCTATAAAGCCCTTGGGCAGGGGTCCCATGTACTGGGAGTCCACCAAATAGACTGTGCCTGGCAGGTTGCATGTAACGTCTGCCTGGCAAGTCAATTCTAGCCCTGTACTACCCTTGGGGCTGGCCTGTGACTTCGCAATGCTTGGAATGTGATCGGAATCTAATCTAGCTCTGACTCGCCCAGAGCAAGGGAAGCCTCTGGACTGGGGCCAGAGACATGCCCGCGTTCCGGTTTCCCGAATTCGGACAGTATCTGGACCAATGGTAGCCTTTCTTACACCTCGGACACGGGGTGGTTGGAGCCTTGGAACGGCCGGAATTTTGTCCGCCGCCCTTGGATCGGCACTCCCTAGCGAAGTGACCGACCTTGCCACAATTGTGACATGCCCCTTGGTTTCTGCTCTTGGGTTTCCTACCCCCTTGCACCGCTGCTGCCAACAGACCCATTTTGTAGGATTCTGTGCCAACGTCGGCGCAATCATGTCCGTGAGAGTCAAGTCGGGACGATTACCCAGTGACTGCAAGATTTTACGGCAGTCTAAATTGGCATTGTCTTTGGCCAATTTCATCATGAGCTCTTGTTGGGCTTGCTCATTATCGATCTGCCTACTGATCACTTCCTCTAAGCGATTGACAAAGTCCATGTAGGACTCCTGGGCGCCCTGTTTGACTGCGGTGTAATTTTTGCCTGCTTTGCCAGTTGCTGGAACCTTGAGAAAAGCCCTGAAGGCAGCCTCGGCTGACATTTGAAGAGTGGCAAGTGGCAAGTTGGTCTGTGCATCGATGGATTCGAAGGCACCTGAACCATATAACTGGTCAGGAAGTACTGCGCCTCCCATCCTGGCAGCCCTTGTCTGAGCCTCGAGGCGAAACTCGCTGTCCCATAGCAAATACTGGCTGGGGTTGAGCATCATCCGCATGACGGCTTTCCAGTCGTGCGGGATGAACATGGTATTCTCGCACACTTGCTGAAGCGTGCCCCTAGTGAAGCGACTCTGTAGTCCTGTCTCTGTAATGGCCTTCCGTATAGCCATGAGAAGCTTATACGGGACTGGTGAATGAACTACCTGCTGTTGCCCTGAGAGGGCATCCATTTCCAAGCGAATTGGACAAATCTGACTAAGCTCAGCTAGCTCTTCTGCTGGCAAATCCCCCTTCTTGATCTCTTCCTCAACTGTGCGCTGAAGGGCACTCTTAATTTGGGAACCTGCAGCTGTCAGAGAAGCGCCTGTGCTCCTCATACCATGCATTCCGTCGGTGACGTCTGCAGCTGTCACCGAGGGAAAGCTCCCTACACTACTCTGCTTAAACTGTAATGACGGATAGAGCGCCATGGGCGCCGATGGCTCTACTGACGCTGGGGGTTCTTTGTCCTCTACCCGGACTGGATCTATCTCCGCTAAAAGTTTCCTACATTTACTCCATGTGCGAATTATGCCCTCTGGAGCTTTCGGGGGTTGCTGAATGCAGTCTCCTATCTGATCCCAGAGCTGAAGGGATAACGTACCTACTTCTGGGTAAAGCAGGCAGTGTTCCCTCAAGAACACCAAAAGTCTCGCTAGCTCTCCACTGTGAAAGTGTAACTGATATACCCTGGCCAGGATTTTGAACTCTTTCTCATGAGTTCTTTGGCTAGCGGACAGACGTTGCCGCTGAGGACAAGTCCCCATATTACCTGCGGGGTCCTCTGAAGTTTCCTCCTCGGGACGGGTCGACGCGTCTGTAGTTCAGGCAATAGGTTTTGCGTGACGAGTGTCTGGGTAGAGCTCGGAGCGTGGCCTGCTGCCACGGGCCCTCGGTGGCCTCTGCGCTGTCAGGGATTCACAGCTGACCCTGAGCGGAACGTGTTTTTCCGTTACTGCAAGCCTGCCGCGAAAGTCGGGAGCAAGCTGTAGGATGCCTCTCTGTAATGCCTCGTCGCTGGGCCGTCTCTCCGATCGGCTGGCTTACCGACCGGACTGCCGCGCTGTCCTCCGGGACGATCGGACGCGGTTCTAGCGTAGAACCGGACCGTGTGATCGCTTACTCTCGAGTAGATCACGTCGGGGTCACCAGATGTAGGAATCGGGGCAGCTAGGACGGCCGTTGGGTCCCGGAGGAGACTGATCAAGTAACAACACGAGGCAATATGGAGCGAGATCAGATCAGTGGTTTATTGAGGAAAAATCATCATATAAAGATCAGAAGGCAATGCAGGAAAGAATCGTCATCTGACAGAAAATCACATCACCCATTTACTCGGGTTAACGGGGAATCTCTCTTGGGGAAGTTAATTAACTCGGGCAAACACTGACAGGGGAAAGCCATTGTTCGAGGCTTATACCAGAGTAAATATGGCTTCTATTTGCACCAAAGATTAGGCTTGACTGCGAGTGAGTGATTGCCTAATATGTAACGGAGGTTAGCGATCTGCTCTCTCAGCGGAATCGCCGGTCAGGTCAGATGTGGGTGAATCAACCCTCTGATTATTAATCCACCCCCCACCCCCCAATTTCCATACTGGCAAGAGCCAGTGGCCAGGAGTTTGCTCGACTGGTTTAACCTCTGCCAAGGTTTTATGCCAGTTGGGCATGCGGAATCCGTACCGTCCCCTTCTCCAATTGCCTTTGATCTTTCCCAGCATCAGGGACTTCTCCAGTGAGTCCTCTCTTCTCATTTGGTGGCCAAAGTACTTCACAAATCTTCACTAACTGCTCTCAAAGAAGAGCTCTAAAATTCATCTGCAGACTAAGCAATTTGTAGAAGTTGGGTGATTGTTTCATTTGGGGTCTTTTTGGTTACTCTTGTTACACAGAAATTGCGACACAAAAAGGAAGTAATGCATGATTTATTGGCAATGACTGAGGTAGCATAGTGTATTTATTTATTTATTTATTTATTAGTCAAATTTGTATATGCCGCCCGCTCAGGCAAACCCGACTCAGGGCGGCATCACAACAATGCACAAAATACATAAAAACATTATAAGAACCCCCAACCCACCCCCTTTAAAAACCCCTATATCCCACCCACCCATCCCATCCACTATAAAATGGAAGAAGAGAGAGTTCTTATACAAGCCAGCAGGCGGGCACCATAGTCCCATTCGGGCCCCACACCTGCCCTGCCAGCCAGGTCTTTACTCCTTTCCTGAAGGGCAGCAATTCACTTTGGAGTCTTAGGTCTATTGGCAGGAGGTTCCAGAGAGTTGGTGCGGACACGGAGAAGGCCCTCCTTCGGGTGCTAGACAAATGTGCATCCCTCGTTGGTGGCACTATTAGAGAACCCCTCCGGTCCGCTCTAGTTGGACGGGCAGACACTCTTGGGACGATGCAGTCTCTAAGGTATCCTGGCCCCCTGCCATATAGGGCTTTAAAGGTCAAAACCAGCACCTTAAATTGCACCCGGAGACAAACTGGTAACCAGTGCAGCTCCCGGAGTAGCGGAGAGGCATGGGCATATCGCCCACACCCCATTACCACCCGGGCCGCCGCATTCTGGACCAGCTGCAGCCTCCGAATGGTCGTCAAGGGCAGCCCCATGTAGAGCGCATTACAGTAGTCTAGTCGGGAAGTAACCAGAGCATGGGTGACCATAAGCAAGGAGCCCCGGTCCAGGAGTGTGCGCAATTGGCGAATCACCCAAAGTTGGGCAAAAGCCCTCCTGGCCACAGCCGCCACTTGTTCTTCCAGCAGCAGCCGCGAGTCCAGAAGAACCCCCAAGTTGCGCACTGGGTCTGTCTGGGGCAAAACAGCCCCATCCAGTACCAAAGGTGGTAACTCCCTGGATAACACGGGGCCCCTTATCCACAGCCACTCTGTCTTGCTGGGATTCAGCCGAAGCCCATTGGCCCCCATCCAGACCCCAATGGCCTCCAGGCATCCGGATAGGATTTCAACAGCATCACTGGGGTCCCCACGGGCCGAGATGTACAGCTGAGTATCATCCGCGTACTGATGGTACCGCACCCCGTGGGAACGAATGATCTCACCCAGTGGCTTCATATAGATGTTAAATAAGAGAGGAGAGAGCACAGAGCCCTGAGGCACCCCATACTTAAGGGGCCTAGGGCTGGACCTCTCACTCTCTAACCATACCGACTGGGTACGGCCCTCCAGAAATGAGGAAAACCAGGACAACACAGTGCCCTGGATCCCCAGTCCTTCGAGCCGTTCCAGAAGGATACCGTGGTCGACGGTATCGAAAGCCGCTGAGAGGTCAAGAAGAGCAAGGACGGATGGACAACCCCCGTCCCGCTCCCGCCAGAGATCATCCATCAGTGCGACCAATGCCGTCTCCGTTCCATATCCGGGCCTGAATCCTGATTGAAAGGGGTCTAGATAATCCGCTTCCTCCAGGACACTCTGCAGCTGGCGCGCCACCGCCTTCTCCAAAACCTTACCCAAAAAGGGCAGGTTGGAAACTGGCCTGTAGTTGTTAAGGACAGCTGGGTCGAGGGACATCCTCTTCAGGAGGGGGCGCACCAAAGCATGTTTTAACTGTGCAGGAAATACCCCCTCCCGTAATGAGGCATTTATTATCCCCCCTATCCAGCCTCCTGTTACCTCCTTGGAGGCTTTCACCAACCAAGTAGGACAGGGATCCAAAGGACATGTAGTGGCACGAACAGCTGCAAGGAGCCTGTCCACTTCATCAGGGACAACAGGATCGAACTGGTCCCAGATCGTACAGCAAGACTGTGCTCCGGCACCCCCCCGACCCTCCCCATCCACGCCAGGATTCAACCCTGAACGAATCCGATCGATTTTCTCCACCAGATGGTCAGCAAAGTCCTCAGCCGAACCCTGCCAACCGGGCACCGATCCCCCCCTACCAAGGAGGGACCTGGTTACCCGGAACAGGGCGGCTGGGCGATTATCAGCGGAGGCAATAAGGGCGGTGAAGTATTGCCGCCTCACCACCCCTATCGCCACTAGGTAGGCCCTAATAGCAGCTCTAGCTAGTGTCCAATCGGAGTCATCCTGGGTCTTCACCCAGCGGCGCTCTAGGCGTCTCTTTGCCCGTTTGAGTTCACGCAGTTCATCTGTGAACCACGGAGATGACCTAGTCCCCCGGCCGTGGAGAGGCCGCAGTGGCGCGATTTCATCCAAGGCTACTGTTGTTGACCTATTCCACAGGTCGACAAGTGCCCCGGGTGAATCGTGTAGCCGATCCAGAGGAACATCCCCCAGTTCCCTCTGGAATCCATCTGGATCCATTAGTCGTCGAGGGCGGGCCATTTTAATCGGCCCAGCCTCCCTACGATGAAGTGTCGCCCCCAGAAAGTCAAGAGTCACCAGATAGTGACCCGACCATGGCACAGGTGAGATGACTAAATCCTGTAATCCTAGATCACTCTGCCACTGCTCCGACAAGAAAACTAAGTCTGGCATGTGACCACTGCCCCTGGTCGGACCCCGAACTACCTGAGTCAGGCCCATGGCTGCCATGGAAGCCATGAACTCCCTTGCCACCTCAGAAGCCGCCCCCAGCGATGGCAAATTGAAGTCCCCCAGAACCATAAGTCTCGGGAACTCCAACGCCAGCATTGAGGCGGCCTCGAGGAGCTCAGGCAGGGCATCCCTTACCCTGCAAGGGGGCAGGTACAGGAGTAAGATCCCCAACTGACCCTTGGGGCCCAACCGCAGAAGCAGGGCCTCACAACCAGACACTTGTGGGGCAGTGGCCCTAGCAACTCCCAAGGACTCCCTGGCAACAATGGCGACACCACCGCCCCTCCCCTCACCTCTAGGCTGGTGCCAAATACCGAACCCAGCTGGACACATGTCCGAGAGAGGTACTCCATCTTCAGGAGTCAGCCAGGTTTCGGTGATGCATGCCAGGTCGGCCAGCCCTTCCTGGATGGCATCTTGAATCAGGGGGGCCTTATTACAAACCGACCTGGCATTCACCAGCAGCAGCCTAAGGGTGGGGCCACTCCGGATCTGCCGCTCAGGGCCCAGAGATGTACCGGTAGGGCTGGAATGAGGGACCGCAATTAAACATCGTACCCGCATTCCCCGAGTGCGGCCCGCCCCACGGTACCCGCCATACCGTCCCATGCCCGTCACAACACCTATATGGTTCTCCGGAACCTCCCTAGATAGAATGCTGCCCCTCCCTGGCTGGCAGGACCAACATTCCCTCTTCCCTCCCCATCCGCCATCCTCCCCCAATTCTGGCAACAAACATAGCAAGTCCTGTCGTCGAAGGCTCCCTTTCATCTCCCCGCCGGCGGAGAAGGCGGGGAGAGCGCAGCAACACTGGCGGCGACGTCTTCTGGGCCTTCCAGGCCACGGCAGGCTCCCTTTCATCTCCCCGCCGGTGGAGGGGGCGGGGAGAGCGCAGCAACGCTGGCGGCGGCGTCTTCTGAGCCTTCCGGGCCACGGAAGGCTCCTTTTCATCTCCCCGCCGGTGGTGGGGGCGGGGAGAGCGTGGCATCGCTGGCGGCGGCGTCCTCCGAGCCTTCCGGGCCACGGAGGGCTCCTTTTCATCTCCCCGCCGGTGGTGGGGGCGGGGAGAGCGCGGCATCGCTGGCGGCGGCGTCTTCTGAGCCTTCCGGGCCACGGAAGGCTCCTTTTCATCTCCCCGCCGGTGGTGGGGGCGGGGAGAGCGCGGCATCGCTGGCGGCGGCGTCTTCTGAGCCTTCCGGGCCACGGAAGGCTCCTTTTCATGCCTTATAGTGTATAAGGCAACGTGATGAACCAATTCAGTTTCTCTGTATTTCTTGCACAAAACACATTTTTTTGGGGTGGTGGTGGTGGTGGTGAGATACATATTTTATGAGTCATGTCTGCAAAAGTCTGTTTTATACTTTGTATTCAAATATGAGTTCCCATAGGATTATCTGACTAGAAACATGCTAAGTGAATGATATAAGGAATTATGATAGCCAGTAGGGAGATGAATAGAACAATAACCTTCATTTTCCCTTTTAGTTATGCCTCTGTGCTCTCCCATCATCCCTTCTATGATGTTCATATTCCCAGAGATTAAAATATTAATCCAGGTTACTGTATATAGAAAGAGAGCTGCAAATCTGCATTCATGAATTACAATAGTTAAATATTTATTTTGTATTGATCAATTTTAAGCCTATTCTTTTTCTTGGTACATTTTTAAAAGTCTACAGTCATTTTTGTGTCGGCGGGTGGCGGGTGGGGAGAGGTAGATAGATAATGCTTGATTTCAAATTCTACCACAAATTAAAATTTTAATAATGTCTTTGTAGGTGTAAAAACAGATTCAGTATCTTATTGCCAACATTTTCTCATGACTAGAACACAAAAGTTTCTACCTCACATAACAATTTCCGAAAGGACAGGTAGAGGTGATCTTTTTACTTCAGAGTTTTTTTGGAGACAGAATCCTGAGGCCCTAAAGACTAAGAGAATTAATTACAGTAGACCCTTACATAACGACGTTACTTGGTTCCCCAAGTAGCGTTGCTAAGCGATTTTTGTTCTTATGCGGGTTTCTATGGAGTTTCCCGCATAACGACGTTTTTAACATCGTTGTCCGGTTATTTTTGCGTTGTTGTTCGGACGACACTAAAAAAAGTTGTTATGCGGGGAAACACATGGTGCATAACGAAATGTTGTTAAGTGAAAATGATGTTATCTGAACGTGTTGTTATGTGAGGGTTGACTGTACAGCATGGGCTATTTTTAGGTATATGAAAAAGGGCTTCTGCCTAGTTTGTGAAGTTAACAAAACTTACATCTGTTATGCAATCATGGCATCTCTTGTAGAGAATTTTCCAGAACAATATTATGATCATTTATATTCTAGGTGTCCAGACATCACTCTTTACATATGGGATATCAGCACCTGTTGATATATATTTTTAACAAATGAAAGTAATTCCTTCTCCTCTCACACTGAAATTAGAATATGAAAGTTCTCCCATTGCTTAACCGAAGGCAGTGAGCATGAACATAAGTACTGAATAATAAGCTTACCAGTACTTAAGGGAGGGAAATAATGAGCTATGAATTTGAAACATATTGATGTGGGAAGTTCTCGCCTCTCTCATATGTGTTTTTCAGTGTGAGCAGATGGCTTTTCGATGTTAATAAAAAGAACTAGAATTAACTGTAAGACTATTCATCTTTCTCCTACAAAGGTCCATACATCCATCTATAGACCTGGATTGGAAATTCACAAGGTAGGTTCCAAACCAACGAAGAATCAATGTTGGAATTCTATCAGGGGAAAAGTTTTAATAGCTATGTCGGGCCTTAGTGAAAATACATAATCCTTGGTTAGTTTAGCATTCCTGGTTGAAAAAAAGAGGACAGTAGTGCCCATCACTGTTTGAAACAGGGATATATTTAATGCTACCAACTCTTAGTCCACCTGGCTCTCGGCATTGAGTCGCTGGCAGTATGGTCTACTCTATTACCATTGCAGGATAACCTGGCCAGACCTGACAACCTTAACTAACCTGACAACCCTGAGGACTAACGGCCTTGAGTGCCGAAGTCCACAGGGAAGAATGATGGTTCCCAAGTGGATTAAACCCCACTTGAATCCACCTTGATGGAGGGCAACAACTTCATCATTTCTGGCCTGGGGCTGAGGAGGACTTTGCGTGCCAAAAGGGCTCAGGACCAGAAGACTTGTGGAACTGGATCAGTGGTACGGGTGTCATGCTGTGATGCGGAAGGCAGATGAAAGGCCACTGCATTATATTCTCAGGACAATCTTCATGGCTGATCGTCATGAGGATCGCTAATATTCAGATTCTGATACGGCAGAAGAAGAACCCTTAGTCCAGGTATCACTGGTGAAGACCTACTGTAATTCTGAGTTGGCTGCAAACAGCCTCATCTTTCCCCAGAACTGCTGGTTGAAGTAGCAGAAAGGAGATGAGGAAAAGCCCTTGTATTGTGGCCTATTTCTTCTCCATACCTGCCTCTCCAATGGTGCTCTGTTCCTCTAGCCCAGGGGTGCCTAAACAATGGCCGGATCCTGCCCCCAATACCAATTCATCCAGCTACCCCCCCCCCCTTTGCCGCCTCTGGAAGCAGAAGTAAAACGCACTCACAGGCCATAGTTTGGCCATCCCCGGTTTAAGCAGAGAAAATGGCAGCCTAAAAATCTATCTCATCCTGTTGCAAAACAGATTGCAAGGTGCGTTTTACTTCTGCTTCTGGTGGGAGGAACCTTGTGACCGGCTCACTGAACCACGTGACCAGCCGGCCCATGGCCCAAAAGGTTTGGGCAACCCTGCTCTAGCCCAATAACTGAGAACAGGCCTCTGGTTCTGAGCAGGTCATATTCATTCTCTTTACATCTCTCTTCCCATCAGAGCACAGGAAAGAAAAAGAAAAGAACCTCTTTTTTGGCCAAAACTCTCTCCCTCTCGACCTCTCTTAGCTGCAAGAAGTGGCTCTGAAAACTGAAGGTCAGCAGACCTTCCCTTATACTGGCAGGAGGCGAAACACACAATAAGTGCCTCACCCATTTGCTCTTGTGCTGCCTTGGCTCAGAAGGGAAGGTCAGTGAGTAGCTTTTTCTCATACAATAGGGAGTTCCAAAGGCTTTTTAGTTTACTGACTCACCTCCCTTGCTATAGTAGGAAAAACGAGGAGGAATAAGTATAAAAATAAGATCAGTGGGCATTCAAAAAAGTTGTGCAGAAAGCTCTCTTCCCCTCAAGAGAGACAACAGTTTTACAAGTGGCCACAGGAAAACTCTGGTAAAAGCCAAAGATTGACCCATCGGGCGATAGCACTATATATGTAAAGAGACTTCCCTCCAGAACAATGAAAGAGCCAGAAATCCTTACATACTTCCTAGCTTTTTGCTGGTCTTGAAATATTCTTACCACTATATGATTAGTTTTATGATTCATGTTGGAACTGAGCAGTCATTGTCGATGCCCTTGTGATTCTAATTCCACTGGTTTTCGGCCAAAGCTAAGCAAAGCTATCAGGGAAACAAAACAATTACAGTGGCACCTCATACAATATTTTAATCCGTTCCATGGGGCTTGTTGTTGTATGAAACAATTGCTATAGGATGCATGCATCGTATAGAGATTTCCCCTATGGGATGCATCGTACAACGATTTTTTTTGCTAAGTGGTTTTTCCCACTGAAAAGTAGTTGTATGATTTCACCATCCCCCCAAAACAACAACAACAACAACACCTAATTGTTATGCGATTTCGTTGCTATACGGGGTGATTGTTGTATGAGGTTCCACTGTATATTAATGGATGCATCACTGCACAAACAGAGACTGGCTTCCCAAATATTTACAGTAACTAGACAACAAATACTGAAATGGATGCATTATAATGCTTTTTCCTCTAGGAGAGATGTACTCTTAATGTTTGCTAAGTATATATTTTCCTGCCATCATTGGATTAAGCAAGTTTGGGGGAAAATGAATATATTGGAAACCTTCATTCCATTTCACTGGAAGGCTCTGTCTTCTTATCTATACCTATAAGAAGGTGGATGGGTGGTGAGTGTCCTGCATTAGCGGCCACACCGGCCCAACCATCCTTTACCGAGCTACCCACACTTACCTTTAGACCTAACTAACATCGCCGCAAGGGTCCGGAAACAAAGAGTGGGGCAAACACCCCACAAACATGAACAACAAAAAGAACTATGGTTCCTAGCCTCCGCACCACGCAACCCCTCAGCCAATCAGGCTGAAGGGCGCAAGCGAGGAGGAGACAGGGCAGCCGGCACGCATGTAAAAAAAACCACCAAGGGAAGCCATCCCCGCCACCCCGGTGACGAAGGCTGGCGCCATCCTCGCTGTGGCTTCGGCGGGGTTCTGGGGAGGGGGAGCCCATCTTTTCCCCACACGCCTGCCGCTTCCCTCAGGGAGACAAAGGCCGAGAATGGTGCTCTGTTCTCTGCCTTCGCCTCCTGGAGGGAAGCAAGCCCCTTCCACGGGGGCCGAAGGCACTGCTGCCTTTGTCCCCCTCCCACCAAGGGAAGCGAGCCACTTCCCTTGGAAGCAAAGGCAGAGAACGGCACTCCGTTCTCTGCCTTCGCCTCCCAGAGGGAAGCGAGCCACTTCTCCCGGGGGCGGGGGGGGGGAGGCACTGGTGCCCTCGGCCTCCACCCACCGAGGGAAGCGAGCCCCTTCCACACTCGGCCCTTGCTTGTCAGAGAAGGGGCTTGCTTTCTCTGACAGACAAGGGCCAAATGCGGAGCTCCACCCACCCACCCCTCTGTGTGTGTGTGTGTGCGCGCGCGCATACATGCACACACCCCAAATCCACCCCAACCACCAACACAGAGAAAAAAACTGCCTGGCAAGACCGGGCAAAAAAAAATGCTAGTTTATTATATGAACAGAGGATCAATATTCTATTTTCTGCTCAATTATGCCAAGATAGCCAATACTTTCAGAATTTTCTCTTCTGAAAAACACAAAATCAGAGTAGGAGACAAAATATTTTTTATAAGAAGTACGAACATCAGAAGCCCCACAACTCTCTTGAAACCTGTATTTTAACAAATGCTTTGATTATTTTCAATTATGTACAATCCAAAAGTGCACAGACTGGCATTCAACCATTCCTCTTAGGCATATGTCCATATCAAAACAGCAAAGGAATGTACTTAGGATAAGAGTACATTTTCAAATTCCATAAAATAAATAAATTAGTTCACATTGTCTTCAGTGCTTAAATGCACCTTCAATTTCTACTGTGTTCTTAGAGCCTGCTTTAAAAGTTCCCAATCCTTCTGCCGACTAGTGTTCATTCTGGTGCAACCATACTCTTCCAACTGTAAAGGGATATACTTTTCAATCAGACCCATAGGACTGGTAAAGACCTTTATCCAAGATGGCTTAAAGTTTCCTTTGAATCCAAAAAAGGAAGTGGCCCCTAAAACAAAATATTAAGAGAGAGAAAGAGCGAGAAAGAACAAGGAAAGGGGGGAAAAGGTATATTTCAGAACAGAATACTCATCATTACTAGAAAACTGAATCAAGCTTTTTTTAAAAATTAATTAAAAATAAGCATTCCAGTATCACAATAAATTTTTAAAATTCTGTCAACCTGATTTGTTTGGAAATATAACCCAAACCAGTTAAATACAGGAAGCATTTTATACAACATATTTAGAATTCAATTTATTTTTCTAAAAGGCACATTTTATATGTAAGACAAAACTAACCTGTGTTCTGAAGACTTGCAGGTTTCACTGCTCCTAACATCATTAAGGCTTGAGAAATGTCAAGATTTTTAATATTCCCTCTTGTGGTCAACAAAACTATAGACCTGGGAGGGAAAGACAACGAAGAGGTGAATGGACAGCAGGGGAGGAAAGTAACAGTATGTATTGGCTACAGTACATTTGTCTTTATGGACTACTATGACCATTGCATAATGCTCAGAATCATAATGAGCAGAATATAGATCCCTTCCTAGCCTGGGCCATCCAGTTTTTACACCAAGAGCATAAGAACCGCTTCCATAATTTAAATCATATAAAGTAAAACAATATTGACAAAACTCAGGTATAGTAAAAGCTCCTAAAACATTTCTTCTTCCACGTCTAGGCCAGATGTGAAACCACCAAAAGGAAGCCACCTTTTGGTGAGTTCATTTCATAGTTCCCTCCACCTGAACTAGTTTGAGAAAGATTAGCAGGCACAAGGTGGCCATTGCCTAGGGTACGCCCAAAATACCACAGTCTTCAAGGAGGCTCTTTCTGTGTACCACCCCCAAAGCACTGTTCTATGGAAAACATTTAACTATTGCAAAAAAAAAAAAACCATTTGCGAATATGAAAATACAATACAAAATAGCTAAATGCAATGATTTTGGAAAAATGCTATTAGCAAGCTGATTATGGTAGTTTACACTGTATTAACATACCTTTGAGGAATTTGAGTTTTGATAAAATCCTCAAGGTGCCTGATGTTTGCCTCAGGGAAAAATGTTTCCTTTGTTACTTTGCCAGAACATGCATCAATGATCACTGTGAGTACACCTGCACCTTTCAATGGAAACTTAATGCCATTGACCTGAAAGAAGAGGCCTCATAAATTACATTCTTCCAACAGTAATTGCTAAATACTATAACCCCCTAAAACTAGTAGCTCCTCTGTAGTTGTCATTGTTTGGCTCACAGATGGCAGTAGTGTGTTTCTGGCAGTAAACAGTTTTTTATCTATCTGGTTTTTCTCAAAAAGCATTCTGTTGATGAATTTTCTGTGGTCTCCAGGGAACTCTAGACACAGCTCTTCTGTCCCGTCACCCCACCACCACACCCCAATTCATTACTCAGGCCACTGTGAGGTAAACATGCTTAGGTTTATAATTTTAAGCTTATAAAAGGGAGGTCAACATCATTTTCAGTGAAAGATCTGCTCACCTTAACAAGCCTTGTTAATTAAATTATTTTTAAAAACTCAGATTAGAATAATCCACAGAGGCTTTCTTTTGTCATATTGGCAGGAAAAATCAACCAACAAGAGAAACACTGCTAGTCTACTTCGCTCAAATTCTGAAGCACAAAAAAGCATTTACCACTCCCCCCCCCCCCCCCCGCCCAATAAAACACACATATTAAGCTATAGGACAGTGATTGGCTGCTGGGGCAAACTCTGTGCTGGGGGAGGGAGAAAGTGCTCCCATTGGGCTGCTGGGAAGAGGGGTGGGGCAAACTCTGTGCTGGGGCAAGCGTATGGGTGCCCAACAGAGAGGGCTCAGAGTGCCACCTCTGGCACGCATGCCATTGGTTCGCCACCACTGCTATAGGACACGTGTACTAACTAAACTCCTACCCTCAAAGTCTTCAGGAAACGTGTTCACTTTTAGTCCCTAACTTTATATTTAGTCCCAAAGAGGAAAGTGGAATTACACCAAGAAATAGTATTACATCATCACATGTAACCCTTTTGGAGTTGAAGTGAACAGAACCACAATACTATACTCTTCTAATCAGTTCCATCTTTATGCATTAATATAGAACATATTTCTTCTATTTATAGAAGAGATACTTTAAAAAAAGGAAAATGTTTCCCACTTCCTGGTTTTGCAGAAATGTTCTATACAGGGCCGCCATCAGAAATTTCTGGGCCCCATACTGAGCAATCCTATTGGGCCCCCACAAACACATGCACATAGTTACGGCCGGCGGCGGCAGGGCCCCTGTCAGCTCCAGGCCCTATACGGCATTACTGGTAGTACTGCCCTGATGGTGGGCCTGGTTCTATAGATACTGATTATACGTCAGCTCCTACAGTATTTTGTTTTCAAAAGGTGAATGGATTATGATGGGGACAGGGCACCACACAACTCTGGCATAAGTAAAGGCTTGTGACACAGTAAGATCATAAGAATACTTACTGAGATAGAAGGTTCTTGGCTCCTTTGTGATTCTGGAGACTCTATCTTCACAAGGAGGTAGATTTTATGAGGATCACTGGTAAAAGCTATCTGAATATGAATGATACAATTCACATTTTAAAAGCAGGAAGTAACACACTATCAGAGTACAGTGACTCAAGCTGCTGACTGGAAAAAAAACTGTACTGTTAACTAGAAAGCTTAGTCTGTGCACATACCGGTGAAACTCGGAAAATTAGAATATCGTGCAAATGTTTATTCAGTCCAGTAATGCAACTTAAAAGGTGAAACAAATATATGAGATAGACTCATTACATGCAAAGCAACATAGTTCAAGACTTACTTTGGTATAATATTGATGCTTATGGCGTACATCTTATGAGAACCCCAACCCCCCAATCTCATGTACCCCATAATCATCACATAATCTCATATACGCTGTACGCCATGATCATCACAATTATAACAAATTAAGGCATGACATCTCTTGCTTTGCATGTAGTGAGTCTACCTCATATATTTGTTTCACCTTTAAAGTGAAATGAATGAACATTTGCACACAATATTCTAATTTTCCCAGTTTCACCTGTGTAACATCATAAAGTGAACAGGCACAAATATATCTCTACTGAAGCATAGAAGAGCTATTAATGTTTGTATGAACTGAGTTTTATTTTTCTCTTGTGAAAGGTAAGCTTTGAGACTTATTGGAAATTGGTTCATCCCTCAGGTTTATTCATATCTGCTATCAGTTACAGCTAATGCTACAGTATAAAAAAGTGGCGAGTTTACTAGTTCAAATGTGGGTCTTTGCCTCAAACATTCGCAGAAATCCTAGAAAGCAAGTGCAACAAAATCAGAACATAGGTGCACAATTAAGCACTTACATGTAATCAATCCAGAAAAACTGTCATGTTCTTAATTTTCTTGAAATCGTCTGTCCTGTTCCACATCCAGTCCTTTATCTGCCTTTTAATCCCTTCCTGCTTACCCATGCCTGCACCTATCCTACCAAGGTGATACAGAATTCTACAAATGGGGTCAGCCCTCAACATTTTGCTGCCTGACACACACACATGCATGCACGCATACACGCACGCACACAGAAAGAGTAAAACTGAATGAACTGGTTCGTTTCTCATTCAGCAATGACACTGGGAACATACAGATGGAACTTGGAAAATTAGGATATCATGCAAATGTCCATTCATTTCACTTAAAAGGTGAAACAAATATATGAGATAGACTCACTACATGCAAAGCGAGAGATGTCATGCCTTAATTCATTATAATTGTGATGATCATGGTGTACAGTGTACATGAGATTATGTGATTAAGGGGTACATGAGATTGGGGGGTTGGGGTTTTCATAAATTGTAAGCCATAAGCATCAATCTTATAACAAAGTAAGGCTTGAACTATCTTGCTTTGCATGTAATGAGTCTATCTCATATATTTGTTTCACCTTTTAAGTTGCATTACTGAACAGAAAGAATATTTGCACGATATTCTAATTTTCTGAGTTTCATCTGTATTTTCCACTGTTCTGAGCCAGTTCTGGCCCCCTCCCCTCACAAAAGGAAAAGGCAGAAGTAATAGACCAAAGAAAGGTACCAGAGCGTTTCAGAAATTGTTGCCTAGGGCTTTCACCCCACTTTGCCTAATATTAGGGCTGGGCTTCAATGCTGAAGGTAACTGCAACCAAAGCATCATTAGCAGTTTGTGTACTTTTAAGAATGAGCTGTTTCCCCACCTGAGATGAACCACATTTTTGACAGGAACCCGTTATTTTGGGGGGCATTCCTTTCACAACCGTCGGCTTCTGGGAGTACTTTGGATAAGCTTTCATCAAGCAGTTACTGACAGGCCGCGAGTGAAAGGTGGCCTGAATCTTGACCCTTTCACATCCCTGAGAGGAACAGTAACTGTGGCCTTCCCTGTGGTATTTAGCTTGAAGAAACAAGAACAGCAACCTATGCAGAGATTGGTAAAAAACAACAAGAAAAACACAAAACAGAGTATATATAATTACAAAACTAGATGTGTTGACACTATTCATACCACTTTCCTCATGGCTTAATTTTTTTAAATAATCTTTGGACAAACATTGCCATTTAAATTATGGAGAAATTCAGAGCAGCAGTACCATTCCAATATTCCTTTAATGTATGGCAAATAAGACAGACACCCTTCCTCACCCCCAACTAGTCTTACTGAAGATGTTTCTACTGTGTCAGATATTTAACATGAGAAAATAAGGAACCAGGTGGCTTTGTGCACATCTATTTACCTCACAAATAAAAATATCTGCACCGGCCCCTGTGATTCATACAGAATATTCAGGCATGCAGTATGCTTAATCTTGGTTCCATATCTTTCTATATGGTTACAAATGAAAAGCCATATTACAGTCTCACCCTAAGATAATCATTGCTTTCTTTTTGTATTTCCTTCACTACCCTTAAAAAAATCTTCCTGTTTTTCATTAGGTGCATATACATTTATTAATATTATTTATTTATTTTATTTAAATTTGTATGCCGCCCCCCTCGCCCTAGGGTGACTCTGGGCAGCTCACGGCAAGGATAAAACATACAAAACCATAAAAAATCATTAAAAAGACAACCCCAATTAATAAAAGCCCATTAAAAACAGTTAAAAGTCCCACCCACCCACCGATCAGTACAAGAGGGACACTTCATCTTAGAAGAGTCAATGGGCGGGGGCTACTTCCCCATCAGCCCCCCACACCTGCCCTGCCAGCCAGGTTTTGAGTCCTTTCCTAAAGGGCAGCAATTCCGTCTGCAGCCGTAGTTCTCCTGGCAGGAGGTTCTACAGGATTGGAGCAGACACGGAAAAGGCCCTCCTCCTTGTGCTAGAGAGGCGAGTCCCTCTAGCTGATGGAACAGTAAGGGAGCCCCACCGGTCCACTCTGGTTGGATGGGCTGATGTTTTTGCGGTGACGCGGTCTCTTAGGTATCCTGGCCCACTACCATGCAGGGCTTTAAAGGTTATTACCAGCACCTTGAATTGCACCCAGAGGCAAACTGGTAACCAGTGCAGCTCCCGGAGCAGTGGCGAGGCATGGGCATAACACCCACACCCCATCACTACCCAAGCCGCCGCGTTCTGGACCAGCTGCAGCCTCCGAATGGTCGTCAAGGGTATCCCCATGTAGAGCACATTGCAATAATCACCCCTAATTAGATCTTATATCAATAGATACCTTCCTTTCTCATCCTTTATTTTTTCATTTTTAAATTCACATCTTTTTGAAATATGTCAACCCCTCTTGATTTTGACGTGCCATATGATTTTTCATGATTTTCAATCCAATTCAACTTCAATTCTTTAACTTTAATTTGAGATGGAAAGTAGATTGAGAATTTGAATGGGATATTGGTATAAAGAGATATGGAATACAGCTATAAATGATAAATTAACATGAGATAAAGGTAAAAAAGGGGATTAGAAAAAAAAACGCCCCAAAACCCCACTGATTTTAGAGATATATGGGAGAATTTTTAGATTATGTTTTGGTGAAAGCGAAAGGAGTAAAGCCAGAACAAGATGTATTATCTTTTTGGAACAAGGAGGCAAATATAAACATTTAATGATATTGAGAATATGTAAGGCCCACTGGTGGTGAGTGCACATGGAAAATTATATTGTATATGTATTTTTGTTTAGGTTTTTGTTTTGATTTGTCTTTTTTCTGTACTTTAATTAATTAAATTAATTACTTTAATTAATTAATTACTTTTAAATTAAAATCGTTGTATGAGGTACCACTGTACCAGAATTTATTTTGTGGTGATATTTTCATTAGACCTAATAAATGGTACAACATTCTCTGTACAAGCATTAAAGATAAAATGTCTATCAAGCAAGATGCTACAAAAAAGAAGTGGCAAGATGGTGCTGTCGATGTTTGATCTGAGTAGGTTGTGTACTGTCTAAAGGCATAATAGGGAAGCTATCACAAGCATTACACTGGGTGATCATGAATTAGATATCCCCCTGAACGGCTTCCAGTTGGCCTCATAAAGGTATCACCATAGAAAATTAAGAGTACTGTAATTGTATCTTAATACCTTCAGCAGAGGGCTTGCTCACCCGATCCACAGCATTTATTCATTCAGATACAGCCAATCTTAATCAACCACAACCTGTTCTCCTTGCCTCACTGGCGAGCACACCAGTCCGTGCAAATGTTGTCAGTACAAAAGAAAAATTATAGAAACCATAGCATTTTTGTCTTTAAAAAAACAAACAAACCAACAAGTCTTTTTTCTGTGTATGAATTTATGTACTGAGACTGAAATGCCCATACTGACTGTTTCTACTCTCTTCTGCATCTTTAAATAATCTGACAGTGGAGAAAAGACCTCTTGTGTAAAACAAGAACAACAGGTTCTTTGGGTTTTTAATTAATTACTTGGGTTTTTAATTATAGTACTCTTAATTTTCTATGGTGATACCTTTATGAGGCCAACTGGAAGCCGTTCAGGGGGATATCTAATTCATGATCACCCAGTGTAATGCTTGTGATAGCTTCCCTATTATGCCTTTAGACAGTACACAACCTACTCAGATCAAACATTGACAGCGCCATCTTGCCACTTCTTTTTTGTAACATCTTGCTTGATAGACATTTTATCTTTAATGCTTGTACAGAGAATGTTGTACCATTTATTAGGTCTAATAAAAATATCACCACAAAATAAATTCTGGTACAGTGGTACCTCATACAACGATTTTAATCCATTCCACGGAGCTCGTTGTTGTACGAAACAATTGTTATACGATACATGCATCATATAGCGATTTTTCCTGTGGGATGCATCGTACAATGATATTTTTTTTTGGCTAAGTAGTTCTACCAATTGAAAAATTGTTGTACAATTTTTTCCATAGGGAAAATTGTTATGCGGGACACCATCTCCCCCCCCAAAAAACCCCCAACAACAACCAACCACCCAATTGTTATGCGATTTTGTTGCTATATGGGGCAATTGTTGTATGAGGTTCCACTGTATTTGTCTTATGGCCATTGTGGCTTCTACTGCATCTGGTGGTGGTTGTTGTTTGCATTTCAATAACCCCCTTTTTTTTTGGGGGGGGGGTGTGCAACTTGACTACCTACCACCATCACAGCCAAATAACAGAAATTTCTATTTCAGATTGACACAACTTTCCACACTCAAGCAACCAGACCAATTGCTGTTTTTGCAGATACAGTACTGTGAAGGTGAATGTTTAGCTCCACTAAATACTATTGCTTTATTATTATAATGTATCTACCCAGTGCTGTTATCAAAATAAAAAAATTTCTCAGTTCGACTCTTCTGCAGTTCTGCCATAGAAGACACCGGAACATAGTATTCCACATTATAGAAAGCAGAGGCCTGTCTTTGGAATATATCAAATGTTACTTGAAAAGTGGTGTCTGGTGGGTAACAGAGGCCAACCCGAATCCAATCATTCCTGTGGGGGGAAAAGATAAAAACATCTTTAGTCTCCTGAAACGTAGGAGTTAGATAGAGAAGTAAAATTAGCCATAGCTGAAGGCATGGGATTCCCCAGCAACTGTGTGAGGTGCAACTGAAGCCAAGTGTTTCTAATACTATACCTATAGACCAGTGATGGCAAACCTTTTAGAGACTGAGTGCCCAAACTGCAACACCAAACCCACTCTGTGCTGGGGGGAGAGAGGAAGCACTCCCATTGGGCTGCTGGGCAGAGGGGCTGGGTAGAGGGGCGGGATGAACTCTGTGTTGGGGGAGGGAGGAAACACTCCCATTGGGCTGCTGAGCAGAGGGGCAGGATGAACTCTGTGCTGGGGGAGGGAGTAAGCGCTCCCATTGGGCTGCTGGGCAGAGGGATGGGGCAAACTGTGCTGGGGAGACGGCTTGCATGCCCATAAAAAGGGCTCTGCATGCCTCCTCTGGCATGCATGCCATAGGTTCTCCACCACAGCTATAGACCATAACAGTCTGCTTGAGAATTGAGTGTATTTTGGTCAAATCAAAACATTCAGGAAGAGTGAAACAAAATTAATATTTTTTTGCACAGATGGTCAGATAAATACAGAATTTAACAGAACGTGTACATTGCACATATTCTACTGAATGAAAGGAAGGAACACAAAAGTATTTGATGTGTTTGTGTGGAAGAAGTACAACATGTCCCAAATCAACCTAGCTTTTCTTTAAATGTCATACCATTAACCTTTTGGACTTAACTAGTCAAAAGGAGAATTAGGCAACTCAATTGCCACATTTCTATACAAAATCATGTCAGAGTTCCAAAGAATGTTAGCTTGCCATTCATGCGCTGCATGATGGAATACAATCCAACCCATTTGGGTCCCGACTTCCCTTCTTCTGTCACAAAAAGTGGCTAAATTAACCTTGGATGTAAAAACCTAGGGTGTTGCTCAGACCAAGGTTCTCACTGAGTCACTCCCAAACAAGCCAGAAATTGTAAATAAGTAAACAACTCTCTCTAGTTTGATTCTTGCTTGTAAAAGACACAGCAAACCAAAATCTTAGTTTGATTGATCCTGTAAGCTTTCGATTTCTGATTACTGTAACTAACAGATATGCTGGTGTGAGGAGCCATAAGGATACAAACAGGGTAGAAAACTGTTCATACTGCTGCTCATAAATGGTAAATCAGGATTACAGGAAGTGCTGTGTGTGTGTATCAACATAGTCAATATATCTTATTCTACCAGATAATCAATTTTAATCATTGTTTTATTACTTGTCTATGACTAACAGAACAACATATTATCACAGTGAAGAAAATAAAATAATTGAAGACAGAAATTCATATTAAATCCAGCTACATTCTGATTTGTTTCTTTAAGGTCAAAACTGGACATTGAAGGCAAACATACTTGTTGAAGTTAATGAGGTAAAGGAATGTTGTTTGTGGGGCTTGACCACTCCAGTGTATTGTATAACCCTTCTGAAGCATAACAACAGGCTGATACTGCTGGAAGTCAGCTTTCTGGTTATTAATTCCCCGCAGTACCATAGGGTTGGAAGGATATTCATCCCGTGCTATAGTCATGGAAAGATTCTGTGGATTTCGTGTCTGGATATAGACCTAAGAGACAGCAGAGAAAGATGAAAAACTATCAAGTACTATAAGAGATGGTGACCTGATCAATTGGAAACACAACTAAAAAATTCATAGACATTTAATCCCCTTATATATGTAGATCTTGAAGAAAATCCAAGTAAATTTGGATGAATACACAACCAACCTATCAGTACCAACAACAACTTTAGATGAAGAACAAACTGTTTATGCTTGGAAATATCGATTAACGTGAAATATGAACAAGCTGAGAAATTCTGTTGCTCAGTGTAATAAATTGCAACTAGAGTAGGTCTTCTAAATCAATGGAACGTATGTAGAAACTGATTGACCAAATTCCCAACGACTAATTGGGCCTACTCTAGTTGTGACTTAATGCACTAAGCACAGGATTTCATCAAGTTAAAATCGTGGTTTCTATACAAGCTGTGGAACTCAGTGCTCTCTCCTTGTATAGGGATTTTCTCCCATTTCCTGTTCAACATTATTAATAATTTTCCATTATGAATAACACAAGAAACCACAGTTTAACTTACTTTTGGTTTTAAGGACAAGCTTTAACCATGGTCATTATAACCTATAGAACCATAACAAGCTATGGTTAATGTTAGAAACAGAAAATATAGAAACGACATACGAGAGTGAAAGAGAATATATGAATCCCATGAATGTTTTTCTAACCCTTCCAAACACAATACTTTAGAAGTCAATAGAAATGGAACCTTTCCTCTAAATGGAACGGTGCAATACTCTTCATGCAACAATTCATACACAACTGCTTTGCAGACAAGGCAGATAAGAAAAGACTGAACAAAGTGAGTGTAGTATCATATACTAAGAGAAAAAGTAAAACATGAAATTGTCTTGTCTGTCTTCATGTTGATGCAAAGTGAGAATGGATGGGGTCAGAGTTTTTTGGTTCCAAGAATTGGAAACATTATAATGAAAACTGTATTTCAACAGACTATTTAACAAAAAAAGGAATTCACACTATCTTTATATATCTAGCATTAGATTCATCCACTCAAGACCTTTACCTTCCAAGTTTTTTAATATGCTTGCCCTATTCAAGAATTAGTAAATATATTGTTTAAGCAAACAATAATCTACACATACAGGAGATTCTCCACTTCAGACTCATCAGTTTCCATGGAAGGGAAATAGAGAGGAAGTGACTAATGAGTTCCTTTAGTCACAATACTTATACAACATTATGTTGTATGTAACGAGAGTTCACTCTAAATATTTCAAGAATAATCTTTCCCTTTTTTTTATTTACCTGCTTATCCCAAGTAAACCCCCTTTGTTTGCTCTAAATACAACCCTTTTTATTATTTTAAAGTATAGTTTAACCAAAGAGTATTTAGCAATCAGCAATACAATATAACATCCATGTCTATGTAGTCTACAAAGAAGAAGCTACCAGAGTTTTCACTAAAGGGATTGTTTCACCCAACCAAGGAATCAAAATATAAACACTAACTGTGACAAGGGGCAATTCCAAGTTCTTACAAAGGGTTTGGAGGGAGTTTTCCCTATGAAAATCCCAAAACTAGCAGCACAAATAAGTTAGCTGGATTTAGGATGAAGATGCCAGAGGTATGTGAGTAACTGAGGAGGGTGTATCTCAATAGTGTGGTACTTGTGAGAAGGGAGACCTCCCCAGGGATGCTGCACTAACAAATGGACAGATAAATGCTAGTCTGCTTAAAAACAATCACAAGGTAGGTAAATGGAGAGCATGTATTATTCTGTAGGATAGAAAACCCAATGGAGATGCTGAATTTGATATAAGAATTATAGATTTTTGTAAAAATCATAGACTATGGAAGGTAAAATAAATTATCTGCTGTTTCCACAAGCAACCAATGGTAGTTTTTTCTAACCTGAGCATAGGTCCCACTGCAGACCACTCCATTCCACTTTGTAACATTAATACAGTCTGGATGCCGAATCAGGTAGTTCTCTATTCTGCCAACATAGGTGTCCCTGTATTCAGTCACAGATCCATCTGCATCATGGAATATGGAGTTCTTGTCACCATCCAGATCAGCCTCTTCAAACCAAGGACCAGGCTTACCAAAAAAGACTTTCAGAGAAACCTTACAAGAAGAGAAGAAAAATTAATTCTTGAATTAATCCCTCCTTGCCATTAAATAGCCAAAGGCTTTCTTAAAGCAGACGTCGCTTCCCCAACTGGGAAGAGCCAAATTCAATCTCCAAAACTTACATTTTCACCAAAGTTCACCAGAGAGATGTTGTTTTGAGGGGTAATCTGCCAGGTGTTTTTCATTAGGAACCCAATAGCACTGGTGAATCTGTCCGGAGTTGGCACAAAATTGTTGAAGGTGCAATTTGTGAGACGAATAGGTCCATCATAAATCTGAAAGCCTCTGATTGGATAAGTCCTATTAAACACCAGACAAATACTGAGAGACGCTTTTTACTCATACACGCTTAATGAGCTCCGTACAAAGTTCCGTTGAATACGCAGCACATTAAACTGCATATGTTAAATATTCATGATTTTAAGGCCACTAAAATAGCTTTTAAATTATAGAAATCATGCTTGTATTCCTCACTGCACACCAAGTCACACAAATGGTACATGGCAAAGAATACATGTGAAGACTCCTTAAGTAGTAGCAGTTGTTATAGATGTTTTATAGTTTTAGTTGCTGAGAAGGATTGAGGAAATTTTTACTGTATGTCTATCAAACCCATATAAGCAGTTCATGAGAAGACTGAACGGAATGTGATTTACAAATAAAAAAATGAACTTATGTAAAAGAGGGGTCACAAAAGATTCAGTATTTAATACTTTTTGAAGAGGATGTGGATCAGCACTTTCCACGTTAGACCAGCAGCTGCAAGAACTAATTGGGACTACGACCCCATGAAATCCAAAGCAAAAACTTGTATTTGATGCTAAGCTTGAACAAGGCATAAGAAATACTAAGTGTGTAATAACTTCTTGACACTAGAAACATAAACTCATTGAATCACTAGAATGTTCTGACCTCTATGCACCTGCAGCCAGTAGGCATAACCCTACATACTGGATGAGACTTCAGGTTGCCAGTGTTGCAGATTATCTTCACATACGAAAATGTGAACACTATCCCTTGAGGTCCTGGAGGTTAACCTTAGCACTCCAGCTGTTCTTTGACTTCAATTAACAGAAGCCCAAGTCAGCACAGCTGCTGATCACAGCTTCTAGGAACTGAAGTTCAAGAACAGATGGAGTGCCAAGGTTAGCTATCACTCATCACTGCCTTGAGGTGAGCTCAGAGTGCCTGTTAGTTCAAATAGGAGCCTGGCAGAACTTATTGAAAGAACAGTGGTAGTTGGTACATTCACCCAACTAAGGGCAATAGATGCTAAGTTGCTAATGAGGTATGTTTTTGCACAGAAAATGCATAAGTGCACCAAACAAAGATGTAACAGATAGTCCAAAAGAGGCCTCACACAAATCTGATGCTACAGATCTGGTAAAAACAGGGATTCCTGAACTTGGCTAGACCAGTGGTGGCGAACATATGGCACATGTGCCAGATGTGGCATGTCCACCCCTCTTTATTGGCACGTGCAGCTGTCACCCCAGCATAGAGTTTGCCCCACCCCTCTGCCCAGCAGCCCAATGGGAGCACTTCTTCCTTCCACCCAGCACAGAGTTTGCCTGCCCCTCTGCCCAGCAGCCCAATGGGATTGCTTCTTTTCTCCCGCAGCACAGTTTGCCCTGCCCCCTATCCAGCAGTCCAATTAGAATGTTTCCTTCCTCCCCACAGCACAGAGTTCGCCCCACCCCTCTGTTTGTGTATTTGATCTCTAAAAGATTCACCACCACTAGGTTAGACAATGTTTTTGCTAAGCTGGTTCTGTGTTTCTGTCTTCTAAACTTTTTTGACTCCTGCTTTACATTTCAAGATTCTGTGCCTCGGATAAAGTCCGAGTCCGAATCGGATAGTCGTGGTTTTCATGCACACGTGATGCATCACATAAAGTCCAAAACCACTAAAAATGGACGTTATCCGAGGTATTTGGTATAGACACCTCGGATAAAGTCCATTTGATTAGGATAAAGTCCAAAATCGGATAAAGTCCAAACTTGTGGAACAGAGTTTGGACTTTATCTGAAGTTCTACTGTATCATATTATTTCAAATTACTGTGGAAGTACCTTGGTGATGGCACTCCAAAGCCTATCATAGCAATACTCAGAAAGGGGGGCTTGTACCAGGTGAAATATGTATCTTATGTGAATCCTCATTTTAAAACATAAAAATTCATCTCAGAGTTCACAGCTGAGATGTACCCTGTTTAACTTATGTTGGGTTTACAAAAGTGACAGGGTTCTAGACTCTGCGTTTCCAAGCAAAAAAATTCAGAGAGATAATTAGTGACTCTGGTCACTCGGTATTGAAATGAAGTTCTATTTTCAATTTAACTCAAGGCCTTAGCACTGGTTCTAAAAAACTGAAACTGTACAAAAATGTTAATAAGCAGGCGGCGTTCAATCTTCATTTGAACACAGGAATTGCCATCAGACTTCCCACTTGTCCTAAGGGCCAATCCAGACAGCCAAAACACCCATACTGGATAAATTTTAAAAATGAAGAAAATTAGTGAGAGGTACTAATTAATACTTTGATTTAGTGCAGCTTTTGGACTGCCCTGTCCTAACTAAACTACCCTATTTCTAGTCTACTAGTCAAATGAATGTGATCACCCTTGGGCTTGTTGTTCCATAAAATCAGTATGCTCATCACCTCCAAAGAGCTGTCTGAAAACAACTTTAGCACAGATATATACTCTACTACACTGGGAAACATTTAGGAAGATGGGAGGATGCCTGAGTCAGACTCTTGGTCCCTCTAGGCCAGTACTGTCAGTCACCACTAACAGGATCTGTCTAGGAGTTCAGGCACTCCACTACCCTGTACACACATAATCTTGTCAAATTTCATAAATTAAGAAGGATTGCACCTGGATGGGAGACCCCAGGGAATAAGAAGGAGTCCTTTCTGAAACCCTGAAAGTGTTGTCAGTGCTGGACAAATGGACTGTCAGTATAAATCCTCCCCTTATGTTCCAGCAATCCTTAGCTGTATGTGGGACTGCAGTGCTTTCCAGATCAAGCAGTTCATGACATAGCTTGATAGATGAATCACCTGCTACCAGTATCTCAGTGTTGCCAGAACTGAGTCTTTGTTGTTGCTGGTAATAATCCAATTCATTACAGAGTTTAGGCACTGACGCAAACCACCTACGGCCTCATCTAAATTCAATGCAAAGGGGAGTCAATGTCACTTGCATTTTGCCAACGCATCAGCTCAAAGCTTCAGAAGACCTTTCATACTGATCTTATACAGGATGGGGGATTAAACGGAGTTATATGAACTCTCACGCTGGTGGTAAAATAATAATTTCCTTCCTCAACCCACAGATTATGGGCTCCATCATCCAAAGTGGGAAAGTAGCCTTGCAATGCAGACATTTCAACCTCCAAGCTAGTAAAGCCCATCCAGGAAGACTCCAGGGCCTTTGGTGTCAAGAGCTCCAGGAAGATCAACTTGAAGCCCCACTGCAACAGACCTAGAAAATGAGTTCTGTTCTTAAGCAAATATGGATGCCAGTTTGTTGATGAAGAGAAAGTTAGAAAGTGATGCATTGCTTTTGTTTTTATACATTCTTTAACATCTTACACATTAAGGCTAGCAGCAATTCCATTAGTGCCTCTTTCAAAAAGACTACCACTGCTCCCTCTCTCAAGAAAAAAAAAGTTTGCTTAATGTAGCCAGACAATTCCTATGAATATCATAATCCAAGAATTACAAAAATCAGTACTAGCATCCAGTGGTTTGCTGTCCACATCCTCAGGTCTCAGAAATTGAAAACTGTTCAGTAAAAACTGGCCCCGATAGTGTCATAGATACTTTAATTACTGGAATTGCATGATCTGTGGAACTTTGTTGAGATGGATGCACTTAACCTTTCTTTAGAAATGTATTACACATTTGTTACATTGTGCTATCACAGTTTCCACCATGTCACTCCTTGACAGTTTGTAATAGGCTTCTCACCAGTCAGAAAACCTCGGCTGGAAGAAGCTGAAAAGATGCAATAGTGGTAGAAAATAATTCTCCCTCTACTTCCATCACAACAGAATAGTTTTGATGATGAGTTATAAACTGTGTGTAGGTATACTACGCTTACCGGTTTCTAGGCAGAGTACGAGTTTTATTGTTTATTCCTCCTGTCCCCCAGTATTTGTTTTGACCTCCAGAATAGCCATAATTCTTGCTTTCACCAATGAACAGAGAATCCAAGAGTTGCTGGCTTGAGCCTTCATCACTTGGGAAGCTCCCATCACTGTACAGAAAAGTCAGAAACTGATTTCAGCAGATGCCGTACAACCTCCTTGTATTTCAAAAAAGCAAGCAAATTATTCTGCAGTTTTGTGTTACAGCCTCTCTTTGAACATTTATAAACATTATCATATTCACTCAAAAACTAGATCTTAGCATGCTAACCTTATGGTGAAGGAATCTAGGTCTGTTGGAACATTGTGCATAATTAGCTCTCACAAAACATTTATTTACCTTGGCTGTTCTACATCTACATGAAACCGCTGGGTGAGATCATTCGTTCCCATGGGGTGCGGTACCATCAGTACGCGGATGACACTCAGTTGTACATCTCGGCCCATGGGGACCCCAGTGATGCCGTCAAAGTCCTTTCCAGATGCCTGGAAGCTGTGGGGGTCTGGATGGGGGCTAACGGGCTACAACTGAATCCCAGCAAGACTGAGTGGCTATGGATAGGGGGTCCTGCGTTAATCCGGGAGTTACCATCGTTGGTTCTGGATGGGGCTATTTTGCCCCAGACAGACCCGGTGCGCAACTTGGGGGTCCTCCTGGATTCACGGCTACTGCTAGAAGAACAGGTGGCGGCTGTGACCAGGAGGGCTTTCGCCCAACTTCGGGTGATTCGCCAGTTGCGCCCACTCCTGGACCGGGACTCCTTGCTCATGGTCACCCATGCTCTGGTTACCTCCAGACTAGACTATTGCAATGCGCTCTACATGGGGCTGCCCTTGACGACCATTCGGAGGCTACAGCTGGTCCAAAATGCGGCTGCCCGGGTGGTGATGGGGTGTGGGCGTTATGCTCATGCTTCGCCACTGCTCCGGGAGCTGCACTGGTTGCCAGTATGTCTCCGGGTGCAATTCAAGGTGCTGGTTTTGACCTTTAAAGCCCTATATGGTAGTGGGCCAGGTTACCTAAGAGACCGCATCGCCCTGAGGACGTCTGTCCGTCCAACCAGAGCGGACCGGAGGGGCTCTCTAATCGTTCCATCAGCCAGAGGGGCTCGCCTCTCTGGCACAAGGAGGAGAGCCTTCTCCGTGTCTGCACCGGCCCTCTGGAACCTCCTGCCAACAGAATTACGTCTTCGGACGGAGTTGCTGCCTTTCAGAAGGGATCTTAAAACCTGGCTGGCAGGTCAAGTGTGGGGTGCAGGTGGAAGGGTAACCACCATGGGGTGGTTGGTGTAGAGGAACTCTTCCCCATGGTGCATTTTCGATCCTGCAGCCCCTGCTTTTTAGGGGGTGGGTAGTCTTAACTTTTTTACTGTTTTAACTGTTTTTAGGATTATTAATATTGTCTGTAAACTCCTTGGGTTGCCCTGGGGTTACTTTTTATGTTGTTAGCCGCCCAGAGTCGGCCTTGTGTTGAGTGGGCGGGATATAAATTGAATAAATAAATAAAAAATAAAATAAATACTTCATCTCATCCAGCATTTTGTAACGAAGTTACCTCACTAGATCAAGGGTGCCCAAATTTTTCGGGCCATGGGCCGGACATGTGATTCAGGGAATAGGTCACTATGGCCCAGAGACCAAATCCGGCCCCCAACACCAATTCATCCAGCCCACAAAGCCCTCATTGCTACTAGAAGCGGAAGTAAAACACGCCCGTATGGTCGCATTTTACTTCCACTTACAGGAGCAACGAGGAATTTGTGGGCTGGATGAATTGGCGTTGGGGGGCGGATTCAGCCCCCGGGCAGTAGTTTGGGTACTCCTGCACTAGATGGATGAGACAAACCCTGTACAATGAAGAATCTTACTGAGTAACCTTAGACCAGTGTTTCCCAACCATTAGTTTTGGGACTTCAATTCCTAGAAGCCTAAGGCAATTCTCCAAAACACTGATTAGTCAATGTACTTTGGCAACCACTGCCTTAGACCATTCACAACCTCTCAGCCTAACCATCTGCACAGGTTTATTGTGGGAATAAAACTAGGAAGGAGGATTATGTCCATCACTTTGACCTCCTTGTAAGAAAGGTAGAATATTAATACAATAAATTATAAATAAATAGATACATAAGCTCTCAAATACAGGACTGGTGCCAAAACATTAAAATTAAGATACTGTAATATAGTACTAACCTGGCAAAGGTTAAACCCACTCCATTGTCAGCAAACCTAGAAGGGGGTTAAAAAATTCAGAAAGAAATTGTTTTTAATTATTTAAACATCAGGGAGACACATAGACACAAACATTGCAATAAACATATTTAAACTGGTCACCTTCATCTGAAGAAAAAGCATCTACTGTACAGAACTGTGATATAGACTGGGAACATATTCCAAACTAGAACCTCAAAATTGTGTCCTCCCACCTCCCGCTACAAAGTGACCTGTTTAAAGCAAATATTTTTAAGTGTGCTTAGTATAACTCAGTGGTTCCCAAAGTGGGGCATACGCCCCATGAAGGACTTCAGTTCCCAGAAGCCTAAGCCAGTACACTGGCTGACCAGTGCTTTGGGGAATAGACTTAGGGTTCTGGGAATTGAAGTTCAAAAACTAAAGTTTGGGAAACACTGGTATAACTCATAGTCTGGCCTCACGTGCATGAGAAAGCAAATATGTTATTTGGACAGGGCAGAGACTTTGCTCTTTTTGACAGCAACTCCCAAAATCCCACTGAACATGGTTATAGCCCTGCTGAGTGTTGGACTATAGTAGGTGTCAACAAATCTGGTTCTCCAGCTGTTCTTGGACTTCAATTACCAGAAGCCCAAGTCAACACACCTGCTGATTAGGGCTTCTGGGAATTGGAGTCTAAGAACATCTGGAGAGCCAAGTTTGCTGACTCCTGGACTATGGGAACTAAAGTTTTTTAAAAAGTTATATTCTCTGTGTCTGGAATGAAGGCATATCAGCTGTAGCACAAACATCACATCATAAATCATAATGTTCTAATGGCATTAGAGTGTAACTCACATAAAAGCTCAGACTTAATCCCCCATCCTGGTGTTCGTCTGAACAGTTCGAGTGGCTATAAACGGAGACACAGACCCTGAACCCCACACACTCCAGCCCTGCTTCTCAATTTGCCACCTTGCCACTTCACTTGCAGATGAGTAGAACTGCTCTAGGAACTGTTCTGCTAGAGATGAAGATGTAAAGATAGAGCAACCAGGAGCCGGGGCCAGTATTCATATGCACATTGTATAGGCTCAACATCTAAACAGAGCTTAAATTACTTATATAGTACTTACATTTCACAAAGGTATTTTCTTTCTTTTTTTTAAAAAAAAAGCAGTATGGATAATTCTTTTCCAAAACCAAACCCTATTTGGTGCTTTATTGTCCCATTTAAAATAAAAACATGCTAACATGCTAATTCTGCCTCTTCCATCTTTGCTTTTCTTATATGAAGAATTATAGTGGGGAGGGTGCAGAATTCCTTCTCAAACTCCTCAGATGTTTATTTAAACTGCATTTAAAGTGAAGCAGGAATTAATATCCTGATCCTATATGGTTTTCTCTGAACTCAATGCCACCTAATTTCATGTAAATGGGCACATGTAATACTAAGCATGTATACACAAAACTAAATTATTAATTTTGGACTTATATGCCACCCACTCGCAGATGCAACTCAGGGCGACTAACAACAATATCACATCCAATACAATATAAAATAAGATACAATTAGCATACACTAGAGAACAAGATACAATTAGCAGAATACAATTAGCATACAATAATAAAAAGTCACCTAAGTCAAAACATCCCAAAACAAGAATTCGACCGCAAGAGTCCAGGCCTCAGAGTCCAAAGTCTGGGCTGGGCAGGGGGCAATGTCCATCCCCATGCCCCAGCGGCCATGTTCATGGCCAAGTCCACAGTGCCAGGGAGCAAAGGGGGCACTAGATTCCGCCACAACCAAGGCTCCTGCCACCAGCCCGTGTGGCCAAGCCCCCATTACACAGCTCCGAAACTCCCACTCTGCCACGGCTCAACCAACGACGGGCCCGCCACACCCAACGCCAACCTGGCTGCAGTTGGGACGGAGATGGAGGCGCCACTGCTGCCACAGCTGTCGGAGGTCTCGCGAGGCCAGGTGGAAAAGGGCAAGAGGTCTCACAGGGTGGCGGCCAGAGTCCTCTCTTGCTGCTTGCCCTCCACGGCTGCAGGGCTTTTCAACATCCGGCCAGGTAGGAAAGGGCCGGAGGTCTTGAAAGGCGGTGGCCAGAATCCTCTCTTGCCGCCTGCCCTCTCTGTTGAAAAGTCCCAGTACTGCTTTGATGCTGTGACCCCAACATAGATGTTCAGAAAACAGTGACTGTGTTGCCATATGACAACTTGAGATGCCTGAAAGGCACTTTTACCATATGTTGTTATAAAGGCTCCTAGGATTGGCCAAAGACATCTTGCTGCCTTGTTCAGACTATTATATTAAGACCCATGGCCTGAGTTCAAACCACTGCTCAGCTGTAAAGCTCACTTGTTGATTTTCTTCTCCTTGCTACTGTTATGTGCTGTCAAGTTGAGCGACCCTGAGTTCAACATGAGATACTCCCAGGTACGCGATTATAGGAATGCAAACAAATCTCTTGGTTATCAATCCTATGCATACTTTCCTAAGAGTACAACTTAACAAACATGATGGGCCTCACTCATGAACAGATATGTACCAGACTGCTGCATTGCCTGTAAAACTATATTGAAAGTATATGGCATAAAACCTAGAACCCAAACTACAGTCTGTGGGCTGGATCTGCCTTGCAGCACCATTTCATCCAGACCACACTGCTCCTGGAAGTGGAAGTAAAACATGCCAGTGCATGGGCAAAACACTGTCATAAATGCGATTACTACAGGTGTGGGTGTATTTACGGCAGCGTTATGTGCCTGTGCAGCCATATTTCACTTCTGTTTCCGGTGGGAGGAACCATGTGATCGGCCCACGGCCCAAAAAGTTTGGGCACCCCTGACCTAGAACATTTATTTTGCAAAAGCTCCTCAGAAGTCAGAAAACATTATGCTTGTACTTGGCTTTTTGAAATAGCTCTGATGTAATTCAAGGTGTTAAAAAAAGTTTATTTGGATACCGTTCTTCCAATTCATGAGTGTAATTCCTATTTAGACTGGCAAAAGTATAGTATTTCATTGAACAGAGCAGTATGGCAATAACCTTTTGTACATCCACTATATTTGCTCTCTTTATCTCTGCTCAAATTAACATTGCAAAGCTTTACCAGCACAATCAACTCTTGTGTATCTGTTTAAAATAATTACCATATTTTCCGGCGTATAAGACGACTGGGCATATAAGACGACCCCCAACTTTTCCAGTTAAAATATAGAGTTTGGAATATACTCGCTGTATAAGACTACCCCTCTTCCAACGCACACCAAATAAAAATTAAAAAACATCAGATTTGATTTCAATATGGTAATTTTAATTCAAATGCTTATGGCATGCATGTACTTAGCAGAAAAACTGTCACGTATAAACATAAGGCTGTTTTTCATCAAACATGTAAATGTAAACCAGTCCATTAAACTTTTCCTAATTCACTCTAAAGCTGAATGGAAGGATAAGACAATAAACCCATGGGAGCTGCCATGCTGTTTGTTTTCTAAGCTGTCAACCCACTGGAACTGATGATGATACAAGGGGAAAAACACAATAGAGAGAAAACAAGTGCCTGGCAAGTCCCTGATGAGTTAGCAACGCCCATCATAACTGCAAGCTACGGTATTTTTACAGGTTTTGCTAGCATGACAGTTTCCCTTTAAAAGCCTTCAAAATCCTCCTGTTCATCATCTGATACCATAAGTACATCAATGATATCTTGTGAAACTTTTGTAAGGCAGTCATCGTATGGATTGAATTCCGTATCAGATGGTGTGGTCTCAGCTTCATCTTCATCTTGCCACAAGTAGTCGTCCTCCATACCATCTAATGAATTTGATATTCCACACTTCTTGAAAGACTTGATTACTGTTTCTGCATCAATATCATTCCAGGCTTTTATGACAAACTTGCACAAAACATCCAACTGTGGAGCACGCATGTTTCCTCCTTTTGTGAATGACTTTTCGCCGCTAACCATCCATTCATTCCACTGTTCTCGAATGTGGTCTTTAAATGGCTTGTTTAGGCACACATCCAGTGGCTGTACCAATGATGTCAATCCTGCAGGAATAACTGCTGCATCTGTCTTTAGTCTTGCAAGCCTTTCCTTGGTGCTGGGAGTTAAATGAGCCCTGAACATATCCCACAACAGTAGACTACGTTTCTGAATAAGTCCACCTGGTCGCCTGCTCCATACATTATCAAGCCATAGCTTTATCCCTTCTTTATCCATCCAGCCTTTTTCATTTACGTGTACAAAACAACCAACAGGGAACTTGAGTTTCGGCATTGTTTTTCTTTTAAAAATAATCATTGGTCTCAGTTTTGCACCATCAGATGTGCATCCCAGTACCACTGTAAAACTGGACTTCTCATGCCTTGTTGTTTTAATTAAAATTGTTTTTTCACCTTTTTGATGGACAGTTTTATTTCCAACCATATCAAAATTCATTGGAGTTTCATCCATATTTCCAATACTACTTAACGCATAGCCATGTTTAGTGCGCTGTCATATTATGTATTGATGGAAACTATTTACTTTGCTATCAAGATCTGCAGGTAATTTTCGGGCAATTTTCGTCTTTTGCCTCAGTACCATATTATGCCTTCCCATGAATCTAGTACACCAGGATACAGTGGCCTTACATCTGTTGCTGTGATCTGGGTTAGATTTGGCCCACTGAAGTGCAAACAAATGTATTTGATTTTGTGTCACTATATAACCATTTTGGCGATGCTCATTCACCATGTCTGCTACTTGTTTTTCGAGTTCTGGCCAATGTGGGGTGCCTCTTCTTAATGCACACTTACCCCTTGGCATACTCTTTAATGATTTTTCATTTGCTTTCCAGTCATGAACCATCTTTTATGTTACTCCATATTGTCTTGCAGCAGCGCAGTTATTATGTTCCATGGCAAAGTTTACAACTTTGAGTTTGAAACTGGCTTCATATTTCTTTCTTCTTGCTGGTGCGGCCATGATGGGGTTTTGACTGTTGGACATTTTTATATAAGGTATTTTACTGTATGAACAGGTACAGATACAGATACTGGTGCTTTACTGTATCTGGTACCTAGTATAAAACAACCAGCCAATCACAACAAGTGATGTGCCTTACAACTGCTTTGATTGGTTAGAGTGGTCTGCCTCTCAGATCTTGCACATGCTCAACAGTGAGATCTGAGAGGCAGAAGGAACAGTACAGTAATTGGAGGAAGGATAAAGGAGGAGGTAAGAGGCGTGTACAGTGGCTTTTTTTTTTACAGTGGCTCATTGCCAGATGGCTGCAGCTTGCTTCTCCCTGCTTCATATAGTCACCATATGAAGCAAGGAGAAGCAAGCTTTTGTTTAACAGCTGACTGGCGGGGAAAGCCACCTGCAGCTGCCACGAGGCTGAGGGTGGTGATATTTGGGCAGCCCCTTGTTCCGGAGGCCTGAAGGCGGCGGCGGATGGCTTTTCCCGCCGGTACTCCGCCTCACCACCTGGGGGGGGGGGAGGGTTTGAGGAGCAGCAGCAGCAGTTGTAAAGGAAGGCATCTATGAAGCTCTGCTTGCCTGGGGAATGTGTTTCTAGACAAGCAGAGCTTTGTAGACGCCTTCCCTGAAGAGCGTGGGGCTGCCTTCTGCCTGGGAAGCTGCTGGGTCGGCAAGTGCTTTGCCTCCTCATAAGCCAGCCGCCTGAGTCGCAAAGCACTTGCCAATCCAGGTGGGTTGCTTGCGAGGAGACAGGGGCTCTTTCCCAGCCCTCCGCAAACCAACTGGCTGGGTTGCAAAGTGCTTGCTGATCCAGGCGCCTCAACACCTCCCCCACAGGGGGTGGGGGTGAGGCAGCCCCGCGCTCTTTAGGAAAGGCATCTACAAAGCTCTGCTTGTCTAGAAACACATTCCCCAGGCAAGCGGAGCTTCGTAGATGACTTCCCTGAAGAGCGTGGGGCTGCCCCACCCATGGGGGAGGTGTTGAGACGCCTGGATCAGCAAGCACTTTGCTGATCCAGGTGCCCCCGGAGGTGGTGAGGAGGAGCAGCAGCAGTAGCAGCAGATGACCAGCGGGGAAATCCTCCGCCGCCGCAAGGCTGAGGGTGGTGATATCCGGGCGGCCCCTTGTTCCGGAGGCCTCGCCGCAGCGGCGGTGGCTGGATTTCCCCGCCAGTCAGCTGCTCCTCCTACTCCTCCACCCCCCCCGGAGGTGGTGAGGAGGAGGACCAGCTGACCGGCGGGGAAAGCCATTTGCCACCGCCACTGCAAGGCCTCCGGAACAAGGGGCCGCCCGGATATCACCACCCTCAGCCTCACGGCAGCGGCGGCGGCAGCAATGGCTTTACCCACCAGTCAGCTGGTCCTCCTCACCACCTGGGGGGTGAGGAGGAGCAGCAGCAGCAGCAGCTGACCGGCGGGGAAATCCATCTGCTGTTGCCGCCGCAAGGCTGAGGGTGGTGATATCCGGGCAGCCCCTTGTTCCGGAGGCCTCGCGGCGGCGGTGGCAGATGGATTTCCCTGCTGGGCGGACCCTGGTTCCGGAGTACCCGGCGTATAAGAGGACCCCCGACTTTGGCACAGATTTTTCGGGGTTAAAAAGTCATCTTATACACCGGAAAATACGGTATTTACTTTAACAGCATGCAGATATTTTCTCTTGAGCACTCACCCTGAGTTCTGAATGATGATATCTCCTCCTCTGACCCAAGCCCCGTGATCATTGTTTTTATAAGCTATTAACCGGTCTATGACGGCAGCAACTCGGGGCTTCTCAGGATCTGCATCTTGATGGGGTCGAAACCTTGAAAAAGGAGAAAAGGTGAAATGCATCTACACAGAGGTTTTAAAGTATCAAAATGACTTCTCAGCACACAGATATAAGAGGTCACTTCTAGCAGTAAAAAAATAAAGAATGTATCCTACCTTGCATTATTGTCCAAAGAGAGATATTCTCTCTTATCTGCAGCACTTGCATTGGTGGTTTTCACGCCTTTATCAATGAATAAACCAGCCTGTAAAAATGAAAAAGGGAGAAATTAGTTCTCCCTATAATCAATATTATGTGTATTTTCTCGTGCATCTGAAGAAGCAGGTGGCAGTTCACAAAGCTTATCACATGCAAAAACACTTGTTAGTCATTAGAGGTGGGCATGCAATACAAGCCTTCTGGCATCTTACTCATAACTAACCACTAACTACCTCTAACGAACATGGCAAATCCTCTGAAACCACTGAAACTGTTTATTTATATGGTGCTTTACCAATTAACTGCATAAAAAGGTTCACCATAGCAAATAAAGGAAAAGGGGCCTCATAAAATGTACAGTTTTCAACTCAGAAGGCATCAACAAAATTGTAGGTCTTACTACAGACATTAAGGTAAAGGCCATCTTTGTTTGAAAGCCAGTTGTACCTGACTCTAGGGTTCAGTGCTCCTCTCTGTTTATAGCCAGTGCTGTCTACAGTTGCAGACGTTTCCATGGACATGTGGCTGGCATGACTAGACACCGAAGTGCATAGAACGCTGTTTACCTACTCACCTAAGTGGTAACTATTTATCTAGTTGTAATTTCTTGCTTTCGAACTGCTAGGTTGGCAGGAGCTGGGACAGAGACAGGTACTCATTTCATCATGCAGTACTCGGGTTTTGAACTGCTGACCTTTCACCTCTCAGTCAGCGTCTTAACCACTTGAGCCACTGCAGTCCCTAAAGATGTCACAAGGCAGATGTATTCATACTTTCTTGGACCTAGCCACAAAGCTTATGCACAAAATCTGAAAAACACACAACTAACAAATAAAGAGGTATTTCAAAAACTCTCTTTTGTAGAATTGGGGGCTCAAGTGTCTTTGAGATTCAGAGCAGCCCATAAACATCATTAACAAGACAGTTTCTATTCCATCAGTGATATTTTTGGATTTAGTTTTTTTTTAAAGGATCATGACCACAAACCAGAAGCACCGTTCATTCAATGTTAGATTAATTTCTTTGTACAATTTACATGCCCTGATTCTACTACAGCAGGGGTGCCCAAACTATGGCCTGTGGGCCAGATCTGGCCCCCGATGCCAATTCATCCAGCCCATGATGCCCTTGCTGCTCCTGGAAGCAGAAGTAAAAGGTGCCCTTATGAGTGGCAAGGGCTTTGTGGGCCAGATGAATTGCTGTTGGGGGCCAGATCCAGCCCACGGACCATAGTTTGGGCACCCCTGATTAAAGCAGAGAAAATGGCAGCCTAAAACTCTATCTCATCCTTTTGCAAAACAGATTGCAAAGCACATTTCACTTCCACTTCCGGTAGGAGGAACCACGTGACTGGCCTGCTGAACCACGTGACTGGCCCGCGGCCCAAAAAGTACTACAGACTCCTGTACTACAGATACAGCAACACTGATATTGTATAAAATGGGCCCAAGACTGAAATATCCGATAGACTGTGAGGGAAGAAAATCCTCTGTTCATACCAAGTAATTCACCCAACAATTTAATATATTAGCTATACTACGGTAGTCACTGTTAGCCAGACTCTTTTCTCAAAAAGCCATCTAATGGGATGTTACTAAATTAAAAGCATCCAATGTATTTTTACTAAAAACTATGAGCCAATGACCATGGATATAATAGGAGAAAGTCAGCCTTTATTGCTTCCATACTCAAAATCTACCTACACAGGTCTAAATTTTTTATTTGAGGTGACTAGTTTTGAAAGGACATCAAAATGTTGCTGCAAAAAGATTTAAAATCAGCTGGAGAGTTGACAAAAGCTATTTAAAAATTCCATTGTCATAACAATAAGCAAAATCATAAATTGTTCATTTTAAAACGTATCGTCATAAAGGGATAAAAAATACAGGGTGGTTTCACTTGTTTTTGCACCTGTAGTTGTTCTCTGACTACCTAGCCAGTGGGACTCACCTTAAGGATAATATCTATCTGTTTGCAATTGATATAAAATCACACTGCATTTTTTAATTAACAATGACAAGAGAAACTATATAGCTCAACAGAATATGCATATGTTCATGCTGTTATATTTTTCTTTTCAATTCCAGTTAGTAGGAAACATTTCATGTTGTTATATTTTTCTTTTCAATTCTAGTTAGTAGGAAACGTTTCTGGTTAACATTAATCAGATGGAAACATGTATATTTATTAATTTACAGATTTTTCTAAGATGTGCATATAGCTGCAATAGCATGTATCATAGTATAGCTGAAAAAATAGGTATACAACTGCAATTATACCAATCCTTATTAAGGAGTAAGTTCCACTGAAACTTCTTTTGGACTAAATATGCATAGGAGTGCTATGTAGGTTAAATTACAGCCTATCATGGGTGACTATGTAACTGATGCCTCATCTACAGGTGAAACTCGGAAAATTAGAATATCGTGCAAATGTTCATTCAGTTCAGTAATGCAACTTAAAAGGTGAAACAAATATATGAGATAGACTCATTACATACAAAGCAAGATAGTTCAAGCCTTACTTTGTTATAATATTGATGCTTATGGCTTACAGTTTATGAAAACCCCAACCCCCAATCTCATGTACCCCATAATCATCACATAATCTCATGTACGCCATGATCATCACAATCATAACAAATTAAGGCATGACATCTCTCGCTTTGCATGTAGTGAGTTTATCTCATACATTTGTTTCACCTTTTAAGTGAAATGAATGGACATTTGCACAATATTCTAATTTTCCAAGTTTCACCTGTATATTCACTAGACCAGGGATTCTCAACCTGTGGCCCGTGTGCTGGATGTGGCCCACAGCACCATTTCATGTGCGCCCCCCACCGCCTCCACCACACCAGGAAGTGCCGTGTGATAGAGGAAGGGCAAAATGGCTGTCCTGCTCCCAAAGCTGTCTGAGGGAGCATGATCCAGCCCCTGGCTTATAAAGGTTGAGAACTCCTGCACTAGACAGTACATATGATACATTATTCTACAATCCTTGAACTTGATTGTTTACCTTAAAGTTGGAGTGAACCTTATTGTTATAGAAAATTCCTAGAGGAGTAAGTTCAGCTTTGGTTTCTGGAAACAAGCCTTGAGAGGCTCCTGTAGGCACTTTGTGAAATATGTACCATATTCCAGCATCCTTGAAATAAGATAGAGCAAAAGATTTTTAGTCAGGGATCAGTTTGGATACTAAATTAATGACAGTACAGTCAAACCTTGAGATAAGAATGGTTCGAGATACAAATTTTTAATAGGATTTTTTTGAGATACAAAATTCAATGCATTTCTATGGGAAATTTAAGTTACATTTTTGGGGAGATACCTTGAGGAGTGAATTTAATTTTTATATAGATGTTTGACTGTATCATAATCTCTAAGCCACGAATGCCTCCTCAAGTACCTCTATCAGAGCTAAAAAAAATTTGTTCTGTTCATAAACTATTTGGGCTTTAGAGATGTGTCAGAGTATGAGAAGCACAAAAAAACCTCCGCAAACTGCGCTAATCTGAAATGAAATAATGCTCTAAACATACAAGCATAAATGGGACAAATATTTTAATGGTCTATGAAAAAGTCTACCAGTGTGCAATAGCTGTAAGATGGGTGAAATCCATTATTATTAGAAAAGGGAGTGAAACATTTTTAGTTGCCGATACAGTCACTGTATTGTTTCTATGATACAGGTACGATTGAAAAACACGATAGAATTCTGGCTGCTATTGTTAAAAACCAAATTTGTACAGTTGGGTAGAAGCTACAAAAAAAGGCAACTAAAACAAGTGGCTGCCCCCTATATGTTAAGATCATGGAGTCAAATAAGGACATGAGAGTACATTGGAACCTCAGTTAACATAATTAATATGTTCTCCTGGACATTTCTTACAGCAAAAATTACTTTAACTGAATTTCCCATAGTAATGCATTGAATGCAATTTCCTATAGGAATGCGCTGAAAACCAAAATACAGTACATTAACTGAAACATGGTTTTCCATAGGAATGCATTGAAAACCAATTAATCCGTACCTCCCCCCCCCCCCCCAAAAAAAAAGACCTCTGTAAACCAAGCTACTATTTTCTAAGGATTTCCTTTTGTTATGCAATTTTTATGTTAACTGAGCCGTTTGTTAACCAAGGTTCCTCTGTAGATGAAAAAATTATACAGTGGCTGAAATTATGTTGCACAATTAGGCAAATGGTGCAACTTTTACATGTCACAAGTTAAGAAATCTTTGTACCCATTTTCTGTTGCATGTTACATGACTCAGTATGCAATAGATACAGTCAATGGAGATTTCTTACTTGTAGCGATTCATAAATAAAAGGTACCCTATTTGTGTTAGCAGCATAATTTCAGATAGTGTCTGGAGAAAGTGGATTAAGGTTTAGTAAGTACAAATAGAATCATTAAGTACAAATAAAATCAGTTAAAACATACTGAAATAGGGATCATTACACCTTCTGGTACAACAGCAAGGACACTGAATACATACGTCCCAAAGCCTGAAAGTCTCTTTTATGAGGATTGACTTAATTTTTGTGGATAAGGAGTACCCAAAGATGGAACAGCACCAGTGGTGGGATTTTTTTTTTTACTACCTACTCTGTGGGTGTGGTATGGTAGCCATGGTCAAGGGGAAAGCCCTGTGTTGCACCCAAATTAGGACTACTTTTTGTCTGGTTTAAATAATATTGTGATAGAAATATAATAAGCTTTCATTATTAAGCATGTATTTAATTTGTAATTTTTTATGCTTTTATGTTTGTTTGTTTTTTGTTGCCTGTCCTGTTTACTTTTAAGTTTACTTTTAAAATGTAATAAAATTATACACAGACTCACACACATACATACATACACAGGTGAAACTTGGAAAATTAGAATATCATGCAAATGTTCATTTAGTTCAGTAATGCAACTTAAAAGGTGAAACAAATATATGAGATAGACTCATTACACACAAAGCGAGATAGTTTAAGACTTACTTTGTTATAATATTGATGCTTATGGCTTACAGCTTATGAAAACCCCAACCCCCCGATCTCATGTACCCCATAATCATCACATAATCTCATGTACGCTGTACGTCATGATCATATCTTGCTTTGCATGTAGTGAGTCTATCTCATATATTTGTTTTACATTTTAAGTGAAATGAATGAACATTTGCACGATATTCTAATTTTCCGAGTTTCACCTGTATATATTGGATGGGCAGGGTCAGCTGGAATTTCTGCTACCGGTTCTGGAGAACTGGGGCGAACCTTCTGAATCCAACCACTGAACAGCACCACAGCATGCAACTTTGACACAATTTCTGTTGCACTCAAAAGTGAACAAGAGGGACTTGATACTAATTAGGCCCTCCCCCTCCCCCGTCATAATGGTCCTGATTTGGATCCGTCCGCAGTTCCATCTTGCACAGATAGAAAAAAGCTCTTAATGAAGTAAATAGACCTTTATCTGCTGTGCAACCAACTGATGCAGAAGACCCATCTCAAATTAGGGCAGCAGCAGAAGAATAAATTAGTACACCACACAATGAGGCTAGATGTCTGGGATACAGTCCTTCATGCCTACTTTAAAATGAGGAGGGAAACTGAACACAGTTGCATATTTTATTGCAAAGGTATTGCAGAATTTGGCTCTGAAAAACCTACTGTCATAGAAGGCTGCCTGTGGTATTCCCAAAGGCATCTGGTTCATACCTGTCAACCTTCCCGGATTGGCCGGGATTTCACGGTTTTCGGCGCCGATTTGCGCCATTTTCCTCCCCGCGCTGCCGAAACCCTGGAATTTGGCAGTGGGGGAAAGGAGGTACTGCACAACCCTTCTGTGCAGGTCGCCTTCTACGCATGCGTAGAAGGGTTTTATGCTTGCGTAGCCCCGTTCTACGCATGCGTAGAAGGCGACCTGTGCAGAACCGTTTGCGCAGGTCCCGTGTTTTCCGGAGCCGCGGTTGACAGGTATTATCTGGTTGGCTGCTAAGGAGAACAGTGTTGGGAAAGATAGGCTTTTAGCTGGATCTAATAAACCCTTTCTTCCTTATCTTAAAAAGTCAAAAATATATACTTTTAAAATACTGTACATATTTGCCCATTGTTCTTCTTGCCATACCCAATGAAAACTGTTTTTAGTAACTTTCTACTCATCATCCAGTTCTTAATCTGCATCCTTTGATTTCTCTTTCAGAAAGCTCTGGGAACTTCAATTCCCAGAAGTCTAAGTCAGTACAGTGCTTTAGGGAATTGACTTAGGCTTCTGGGAATTGAAGTCCAAAAAACCAAAGGTTGGGAAACACTGCTCTAAGGTCTATTTTATTCTGTAGTCTAAAACAAAAAGAAACTCTGGCCAGATGATTCCTAATATAGCCTCAAAAAAGTGATCAAATGCAGTCTTGCTCAACTATTAAGGTCAGGAGTTAAAAAAACTTCCATTCGACTGCTTTGTAAGAAACACAGGTACTGTACCTGTTCCAAAACCTATTTGTATACAAAGAAATGCTAGAAAAGCAAAAAGAGATCACTCTGCAAGTAACACAATTTCTAATAATGTATTAAACATTTCTCAGAGTGGAGAGATTTGGATGCTTGTATATGTGTGACAGACTCTTTGGAAGCTGTAGGTTTAAATATAAAATACAGAAAATATATAAATATTAAACAAAATCCTATTGAATAATTTTTCACTGGCAGAAGCTATTTATGTCATCAGTTGATAGCAGCAAAATTTAATACAAATTACCATATTTTCCGGCGTATAAGACGACTGGGCGTATAAGACGACCCCCAACTTTTCCAGTTAAAATATAGAGTTTGGAATATACTTGCCATATAAGACTACCTCTCTTCCAATGCACACCAAATAAAAATTAACCCACACTCAACCCGAAGACGCGCAGCCCTCCGAGTCGAATGGGCAGGTTCTGGTGGAGAGCCAATCCATGCTCACGTTCTCCTCCTCGAGGTACAGGAAGATGTGTGCAGCTTGCTTCCCCTTGCTTCATACTCCCCGCACAGAACAGGGACTCAGCCGCGGCACCCCCCACCATATGCGCCGGACATATGAAGCAAGGGGAAACAAGCTGCAGTTAAGTACCTGTCCTATAAGATGACCCCCGACTTTGGCACAGATTTTTCGGGATGAAAAAGTAGTTTTATACGCCAGAAAATACAGTAGTTAAAAACTTCCTTTCCCTTTCTTTAGTTTGCAAGGTTCCCTAGGGTTCTCCTTCACCTTGCTGGATGGAGCCTCTGGGAGCTTCAGGATGAGGGGAGGGATCCTTTAATCGCCAACAATTGCTGTTGGAAGTCCCAGTCCTGGTGGGGGCAATCCAGCAGTGATTTTTGGTGATTAAAAGGTCCCTCCACTGTCACAAAGCTAAAAGAGTTCCCCAAGATGAAAAGGATTGCATGATGACTATTAATGTATATAAAAATGTACTCGTGTCAGCTGATGACATCATCAGCTTCTGCCAGTGTAAATTTATAAAAACAGGATTTGGGGCATTAAATATAAAACATAAGGACATATCAAAAAGGGAAAAACCAGCATTCAAACTTTATACTGCATACTTCTGTTTTGTTGGAAAATACTAATTTATATGCTGCACCAAAAAGCTTACCTGTGATCCTGCAGCAACATTATTTATAAGGTGATTGTTCGGATGAGCAATCCAAAATGTTGAAACAGCCCTGCAATCAATGAGTAAGACACACTGAAATATCACATGTGAGAAGTCCATCAGATTCTTCAGTCTGATAACAGTGTTTTTCTTTAAGCAGCATTATGTTTCTACAGTAAGGCTATGCTCTCAATATTCTAAACTGCAATGAGTAAACCAGAAATTCATTTTTGGCAACTAAAATATATTCTTATCTGGTTTTTATAACAGCACTTGCTTTCCTATAGTGAGGAGTAAGGTAAAATTACATACAGTTTGAGTCATCTCTGGGAAATAAAAGGATGCATTCAACTTGATGTAAAAAGAAAAACCTTCTCTATACATTATGAGTATCTGTTGGAACAAAGAAGGATTTTGTTCCCTGAACTATGAATACTGGCTTGGATCCTGAGAACCCATCAGGAATGCTCCCCTCATGGGATTTTTGAGCTGGTGGAGAGGGATGAGGGTAATCTTTGCCGATACAACTTTCCACTACCCGAAGGGAAACTCAGAATCCATTTAATTCAGCCAATTGTAACTACCATAGTTTTGGATAACAGTAAAACAAACCTACATAAGTGTTCATCTCTGGTCTGCTGAAGCCTCTTTACTTCCACTGGAGTTGACACAGGTCTGTTTTTCTGTAATCCAGCTGGCTAATGAACCTTGCCTACTTCTCACTCCAAATATGTATGTAATAAAATAATGAGAATTCAAATTTCTCTTGCCTGGTATGTGAAAAACGAGGAGTGAGAGGAGAGGGAAGTTCTGAGTGGGATAATAGGTACTGTCATAAATAATCCTTTATGTTAGGACCTAGACAATGTGTATTAAGGGCCTAGTTGTAGTTGATAGAAATCATTTGCTTAAAGGTTGAGAATCCAGTATCTTCTAACAGTTGGCACAAGCATAAGCCTACACATTGTACTTGGTACAGCAACCTGAAAGAATTTAATTAGTCAAACTTTTCACCTCAGACTCACAGTTAGGAGGGGGAAAGAGAGAAGCAATGTATATGTGACCTCATCCACTAGATGGGAGGGAGAGTTCAATGTACACTTGCCCTAGGACATCTATATCACTAAGAGTACATTAACTATAAGATAATGACGTATGTAGTCTAGTGGAGAATCTTATAAAATACACAAGCAGCTGACAGCCCACAGCTGGGGGAGGAGAAAGCTGAGAAGCTCACAGCTCCGATGAGGGAGGAAACCTTATCAAGATGCCAATGACTTGATGCCAATGGAAAACTTTATGGGGGCGTAAGGCCCACTCCAAGAAGCCAATTAGCCAGAGAAAACAGGTAGCTATGAAAGGTGAAGTTATTATGTTTCTTTCTTGCACTCATTGAATGCTCAGAGAGGAGAGACAGGATTTTAAGAAGCAAGTTTTTAAATGTTGTTCAAATTCCTATTTTATAGAAAATAGCTCTTTTGCTAATAAAGAGATCCTATGCTGATAGAACAGTGTGTTTCTTCAAAGCAAATAGGAAATTGAGAGTGGAAGGTGAGATAAGAAATTTAACAAGCTCTAAACAAAGAGACTATTCCTTTAATTTCCAAAAACTTGGAAACCAGAAATCCTAAGAAGAAGGGTAGCTGGGCCTGCCTTCGCCCTTTAAGAGAAAGGGGACAAAGTGAAGGGGGAAACTTCAAAGAAGGCACAGGGCCACAACTTGGCACCCAAGTATCTTAGAAGGACATACTCATTCACCTTCTATTCTTCCCAGTGCGGCAAGATGATAGGGAAGGCGGCATTTACTTACAGGAGTCAAAGGAAACTGACTTCATTTATAGGGCCACCCTTTACCCAGCTAATAAAGAGAAGCAGAGGAGCCACTTCTCTCACCCAATAATCTACTACAGGCCAGAGCAGAAGCTACCAAGGCAAGGCCAATGCACAGGGCATTTTGAAAGTTCCACTCTTCCCCTAACTGATGAGACCCGGGGTGGCTAGCAGAAAATTAATCAAGGGTAAATCAGGTTAGAATGCCAGCACGTGGTCACACCACATGGGACGGCGCAGGCAGGATGGTGCTGACAGGTACAAATGAGCCTTCACCACAAACTCCACTTCCCCCTTGCTCACAGATCTCATGATTCTTATAGGTAGATGTCTCAAGAGAGCTTCAGATCTCAAGGTGTGACAGGGTAAGTTGTATGAATACCAGATTCAACATGAGACACTAGGTCCAAAAAAGTAACAGTAATTGGTGCAAGCGGTATAAGAACAAGTTATAGGACTGGAGACTTAGCCAACCACAGGCTACATAAGCTGTATTTTGTACTAGTTTAATACACTTTTTAAAAAATACAAGCAGATGTAGATTGAATTATTATAGTCTGGCCAACATGCTTACAGTTTATGGAAGAACTGTATGTCCCTGCCAGATGAGACTACAGTTGGCATAGACATACAAGCATAAGATGAAGAAGAAACCACTTTTGGACACCACTGCCACCCAAGTTAATATTGGATCCAGGAGAACTTCCAAACTGAACACTTTGTCCCATCATTTCGCTTTTCATCGTCTCATTTAAGCCACTACTCACATGCAGTCTGTAGCTGATACTGGCTCATAGTTTCCGTAGACACGATCCTTTATGGCTGTGCACATTGTGCTATTTCTGTCTGTTGGAAGAAGTGTGCCTGGCTTAGTGACTAGCCCTAGATTATGAAACAGGGTATTTCTCTGTTCAATGCCATCTTCCATGAAAAAACAATGACCCAGTGTGTCATAGCCAATGGTGTCTTTTATCTGCAGAAAAATAAGTTTGTTACATAATTCTCGAATGGCTATATTGGGACTTGAAAAATGCATTACATTTTACTGAGTTGGCACAATTATAATTGGACAAGGCACTTCAGTGTGAGCAACATAAACCAAACAATGAACCATATGAATTATATAACCATAAACAGAACTTCTGAGATGAGCTCAAGCTTCATGTTTGCTAGAACAAACATTAATAGGGTTATCTATAGACAGATCAGTGGTAAACTGATTCTTTGGAAGTTACTAAAAGTTTCTAGCACATAGGTAAAATAAGGGGGAAAATACCAAAGCCCAAACTTGATATCATAATCACCAACAAGTCTATAATTAATCACTGATGAACTAATCAGTGGAAAAAAGGCTGCCACTGATAGTCCAAATTGTGGTGGTGCCTTTTTACATGTGTAGTTGGAAATTGACAGTCTCAACAAGATGTGATCTACTAAATAAATGGAGTTTGCATAAGTTACATATTAAATTCCTACAAATTCAATGGGTCTACTTCAGACAGATCTAAGAACTGGATTCAGGCCAACAGTGTTCGTAACCTTCCCTTTTCCCCAACTAAGGAGTTTGCCTGACAGAACTAAGACCTGCTTAAAATACCCAGCCATCCTTCACGCTCCTCAAAGCAAAAACAGGTGTCCTCAATGTAACATTTTAGGGCAATCACGCTGCCAAGGTAGTATGTGATCTGGGCAGAATCAGTGTGGTACTGTGGCCGGTTCTCACCGGTTCTAGTGAACCAGTAGTAGAAATTCCAGGCCATGCCCACTTGGCCGGCCACGGCCACCTCTCAGCATCCCCCTCCCAGCGCCACCGGAAATGCGCCCCATTTGTCTCGCCCAGAGCCGAAGACGTGCTTTCATCTCCGCACTTCCCTTGCACCTTCCGCCCTGGGCAAGGCATATCATGCTGGACTGGGCTGGGAGGGGGAGACCAGCCAGCGCCAGCCCACCAACTCGCAGCTCACTTCCCAGTAGCGCCACCAGCAGGGACGTGTTTCCGGCGGCGCTAAGAGGGGGAGGCCAGCCAGCGCCACCCCACCAACTCGCCAGCTCACCTCCCAGTAGCGCTGGCAGCAGGGATGCATTTCTGGCAGCGCTGGGCTGGGAGGGGGAGGCCAGTCAGCACCAGCCCACCAACTTACCCCGCTCACCTTCCAGAAGTGCCGCTGCTCTGGGACTCCTCCTCGTCATCTCCGTGAAGCAAGAGAGCTTTTTTTTGGGGGGGGGGGGGGTGTTTGAGGCCATGCCCACAGATAGCCACATCCACCGTGTGGGTAGTAAAAAAAATTACAGTGCTTCACTGGGCAGAATGCCCAGCAAAAATTGACTCCAAATAATTGTCTTTGTCATATTTTCAGAACCAGATAGAGCTTAGGCAAAATAAACTCTCATTCTCTCTTTTTCATGCTCAGTGCTCTCAAGGATGACAGAACTATCTGGAGTCCCAATAATAAACCCCATCTACAACCTAGGGTTTGGGTGGCTTTATATCTTGAATAGTGTTCAAAATATGGTAAGAAGATCATAGAATAATTGAGTTGGAAGGGGCCCTCAACGTGCTCTGCCAGGTCTGCCTGGCGAACGGAGTGAGAGCAGGGGCTTCAGACACAGTGGATAGGCAGGTGGCTGGGCCCATCCACCACATTGCTTAACTATAGCTGGTCCGTAGAAAAATTGCTTAGTATGAAACTGGTCCATGGTGTAAAAAAGATTGGGGACCCCTGCTCTAAACCCTTCATTTCCAAACAATTTCACATTTCACTTCACTCATTGTTCCTACCAGAAGGCCATTTGTTGCATGGATGCTGACACATCTGGAGAAACAGTGATGAACTGACAATCCTTCCACATAAGTCCTGTAGTTGTATCCTCCTTTCTCATCCACATCTCCACAACAGTGAAAGTGAACAGGATACGTTCCAGGCACTTGCTGGCCCATATGTTTGAGTTCCACATAGGACAGATGGACAGATGTAAAATTCTTCAGAATCTGGAAGACCACATAAAGTTAACCCAACAGATTGTTCAGTTTACAAACTGAAATACTATATTCTAGTTGGTTTTCAGGTTTCATAGCAACTATTTCGGTGAAATAAAATGCAGCAAAGTTAAAGGACATCCTAAAATCTATATAAAATCTAGTTACAATGAAGAGCAACAAACAGAACAGATGGGTGGAGTCCAAAATTCAATATCTAGCAACTTTAACTTAAAATGATGTTGGATAGTATGGCTGCTGCCAGTCAAATTGGCAATATGGGGTAAGATTTGGACTTGGTATAATAACAGCATCACTTGTTCATATAACATATTCAAGATATAGGAAAAGGTACTTTCTGGAGCATAACTTTATGCATAATGTAGCAAGTACACAGATAGTCAGACTGGCTGGGTTTCTCTGGGAAAAGGTCTCCCTCACTCAAAAGCCAGTCGTGTCCAACTCTAGGGGGTCATTTCTGTTTATAGCTAAAGAGACAGCGCTGTCTGCATCTGCTAGAGCATACAGAATGGTGCTACCTTTCCCACTGAAGCAGTACCTATTTATCAAATGGCAATTTCTTACTTTCGAGCTGCTAGGTTGGCAAGAGCTGGGACAGGTGACACAAGCCTACTTCATCATGCAGCACTCAGGTCTTGAACTGCTGACCTGACAACCTTCCAGTTGTCAAGTTCAGCATCTTAACCACTAAGCCGCTGCAGTTACATTCTCTGGGAAGAATAACATTTCCACCGCTGACACACAAAGTAACATTTAAGTGGTGGATATATGAGGTCCAGTGCCACAGCACACCCAGCATCACACTCACTGTTATTGCAACCCCATTTTCAACAGACAGAAAAAATATACACACAAATAGTATATATTCAAAAGGATGGAACTCCTACTCACACATTATGTGAGAGGAAGCTATTGCTGTTTCCCCTCATACCTTGATATGTCCTCCAAAAGTGTCATAATTGAAGAACTGACATTCTTTGCCAGTGTAACAGGACTCTCCCATCTCGCCCTTTATTAAGATGTTCCTGGTAAGAACTCCAACTTCTGCTCTCATATCCACGCCATCAACTATTTCTCCCATATGATGGAACTGAGGAGTTTCTGTTTAAAAGAAGATCATGTTCAAAGAGAAAACAAACAAAAGGAATTCTTTTGTTAATTGTTCTCTATTACAAATATACTATATGTGGACATGTTAGCATAACTATCAGGCTTAATTAAGTTGCATTACAAGAATATGCCTTTGTTTATATTCAATCCATAACTGGTTAACAACGATTTTATGCATTTGCTATTATCCAGTAGTTAATGCTTCATAGTTGACATGACAAAGATAAATAAAAAACATCCTCTGAAATTCTGGGGTCCACTCTGCTTTGTTCCCCTTTTGTTCTTGACTAGATGTTGCAAGTACCAGACAAAACCATTACATCCTCGGAGAATTCTTTCTGCACGTTTCTGGATCCCTGTCAGGGGATACCATTTTTTAGGCATGAGTAAGATAATTTCATTCTGCTTTGTTTCCAGCATGTGTGATTATTGAGATCAAACCAAGGCTTTACATTTCCATTCTACTTTCAGTTTCCCAACATCATTAAGTGGCTTAAGAAGATAATTTAGCTACTGTACTTGGAAATTAAAAACTTCCTCTGAAGTACAGTAAGTCTTTTTTAAGCCTATTGAGATAGCTTTGATGTAGTATGTCTTTAGGAGGGGGGAAATAAAAAATTGAAAGCTTCCTCCCAGAAGGTGGGAAAGGGGGGAAAGGAGGAAGATTTTTGTTTGTTTGTTTTCTTAAGAGAGGCTGGCCAAATAGTCACTTGAGGTGCCTATACCATGTAGATGCCAGGATCCCATCAAATGGCACCATCAGACTTATATGCAACCTTAAATGACCTTATTTATCCCACTCCAGCCTGCTACAATTGAGCCATATAGTTAAGCCCTCAGTTTCCATTAATTTCTCTCACATTTAATGAAAGGAGCACTGCAGATCTTGCCTTCTACCAAGTCCTATATTCTTTTGGAAATATATATAACCTATAACAGTGGTGGCAAACCTATGGCATGCATGCCAGAGGTGGCACACAGAGGCATTTCTGTGTGCATGTGCAAACCCTGCCCAGCGCTGCCGGCACCAATGGTAGCATTGCTTCCCCACCCAGCCCTCACCCTTCGCCAATGGGCAGGTGTACACATGGGGGGAGGGGCTGCAGGGGGGCTTCTCGCCCACAGGAGGTAGGGGAACCCAAGTGGTACATGTGTGCACACACCCACAGCACTGGAGGCATACCGACTACATCACATGGGTCTGTGGGCATGCATGGTGCCTGCCCACACACCTCCTCCTCAGGTACTTGGTCTCTAAAAGGTTCGCCATCACTGACCAATAACATCAACTGTTTTATAGTCTAAGAAATACAGGTATTTGGGTTATGTCTCACTGTTACTTGCCATAAAACTTCATTTCCATGTTTCTTTTTGCTATCT